>JAJPUD010005836.1:78830-89185 GCA_023553655.1 Myrmecobius fasciatus
CTCTCCTAGATCTATTTTCCAGGTCAGTTGTTTTTCCTAGGAGATATTTCATGTTTTTCTCTATCTTTTCATTTTTTTGTTTTTGTTCAACTGATTCTTGAAGTCTTGATGAGTCATTAATTTCCAATTGTTCGATTCTAATTTTTAATGTCTTATTTTCTTCAGTTACTGTTTTTAGTTCCTTTTGCAATTGACCAATTACATTTTTTTGTTCATTGCATTCTTTTTCCATTTTTTCTATTTTATTTTGCAGTGATCTCATTTCGTTTCCCCATGTTTCTTCTAACTCTCTTTTAAGATTTTTTATGCAATCTTCAAAGAAAGCCTTGTGACATGGAGACCAATTTATGTCTCTCTTTGGGGCTTTTTCTGGAGTTGCTTTACCTTTAGGGGCCTCAGGATTTGAGGTCTGTTCTTCCCTCTCTCCATAAAAGTTGTCTATGGTGAGAGCTCTTTTTGGTTTTTTATTCATTTTTTTTAAAGGTGTGAGGTCTGTTTAGGGCAAAGGTGGGACAGCTGCTTTAATTTGCCCTGGGGCAGTTCTGCTGATTGAGTTATTTCAGGAACTGGGCAGTTCTGCTGATTGAATTATGTCAGGGGCTGGGCAGCTCCGCTGATTGAATTATTTCTGGTGCTTATCAGTCCTGTTGTTTGATTGATTGCTTTAAGGTGCTGTGTAATGGCAGCTAGGTCAGATGCTCATCAGGGGTTCAGTGGTTCACAATCTATCCCCCTCAAAATGCAGACCCTCCAAATCACCTGCCCACAATCAGGACAAATTGTTCCAAGAGGCTCACAGAAGACTCCCAGGTGTGTGAAAAGCACAATGCTCCCACTCCTGTTCCGACTCCTGTTTCAGCTCCCTGCTCCAGCTCCCTGCCCCGGTCTCCCTGCGCTGCAGTCTGGGTTCAGTAGGCCACCCCCTGCCCCATTAAAACAGACCTGTTTTGAGGTTCTTCCAGAGTATTTTCTTCTAGAATTGTGTTGTTCTCCAGATATTGTGGATTTTTTTGCTTTAGAATCAGTCTAGAGGCTTCATATGTTGTTGGTTTGAGGGGAGGTTAGAGGAGGTTACAGAGAATCCTGTCTGATCTCCACCACCATGGCTCCACCCCTGGAAGGAAGACATGGTATATGAATGTTAAGGAATATTATTGTTCTATAAGAAACAACCAGCAGGATGATTTCAGAGAGGCCTGGAGATACTTGCATGAACTGATGCTGAGTGAAATGAGCAGAACCAGGAGATCACTATACACGGCAACAACAATACTATATGATGATCAGCTCTGATGGACATGGTTCTCTTCAACAATGAAATGTTTCAAACCAGTTCCAATTGTTCACTGAAGAAAGCCATATACACCCAGGGAGAGGCCTGTGGGATCTGAGTGTGGACCACAACATAACATTTTCATATCATGTTTGCTAGCATTTTGTTTTCCTTCTTAGGTTTTTATTTTTCCTTTCTCCTTCTTGATCCGATTTTTCTTGTGTTGCAAGATAGCTGTATAGATATGTATACATATACTGGATTTATCATATATTTTAACATATTTAACATGTATTAGATTGAATGAATTTCAAAGAAGAAGAGTTTACTAAATGATGGTAGAGGAATAGAGGGGAAACCTGGAAAAGGCAATAGGGAATAAAGAATATCTTTTGCTTTAGTGTCCAAAATATAAGTCACTTTATAAATGCTTATTGACTTGCAGACTAGATGTCTTGTGCAGCATGATAAGTGTGGAAATATGTTTAGAAAAACTGTACATGTTTAATCTGTATTGATTTACTTGCTGTCTAGGGAAGGGGTGGGGAGAAGGAAGGGAAAAAAATTTGGAAGACAAAGCGTTGCAAGGATGAATGTTGAAAACTATTTTAGCATTAATTTTGAAAATAAAAAACCATTATTAAAAATTTTTAATGGATTGAATTACCACTGAGCCTGGAAGAGCCCTCACTGAGACAAGAATACTTAGAAGCTAATATAAACAAAGATCAAAGTTAGGAGCAGACCATGGACATTTTACCCACTTTTATGAGAAAATCTCTCATTTACTGATACTTCTCCTAAACTGACAAAATTCTATTTCTCTTACTCCCTTCATCCCTGAGACACTGAATTCTATGCTAACCAAAGAGAAAACTCCTCTCTCCATTTCCTGTTGCTCTCTCATCTCCATCTCATTCCTACCCAAAAAAGTCCCACTTCATATACATGTTATTTTCCCTGTTGAAAAAGACACTTTTACTCTATAATTTAAAAATACCCCTTCAACAATGGCTCTTCTCCTAATGCTACTTTTATTTTCTGTATCTCAGTGAAATCCAAATCTTCCTCCTCTCCCTCACCTTGGATGATGGAGCATCCCCTGTGGTCTTTCCAGTATTAGTGGCACTCTGTCCAATAATCCCCAAGTCATTGGCCCCAGAGTGAATCAGAATATTCCTTGCTCCCCATTGACATTTTCAGACTCTTTCTACCACGATTTATCATCAACCTCTTCTCTTTTGAGGTTCACTCTATCTAAATGAATCAAGCAACTCATATCCTCTTGGCCATTATCTACTGATTACTCCATCTCTGTGATATTCTCCCTCTTTCTTAGTGAGTTCAGTGTCTGGTTCAGTCTTGCTCCATCCCAACTTCCAGCCAAAAACTAAAGGACTTTAATATGCAGATAGATGTACTTTTCAATACCCTCATCTACCAGTCCCTTTCACCTCTCATATTCTAATCTCCACTCCAATCCACAAAGGGATGATCATATCCTTGATTTTTTCAATGATGTCTCTAGTCACCTTAAATATGACTACTTTCCATGTGCTCTGTGATTAGTTATGAATGGTCTATTTGCTGTTGTTTACACACAACACCCCATCTCCTGACTCCATGCCTTCATACCAGATATTTACCATTCCTCGCTTTTACTCTAAAATGATAATTAGTGATACTTGTCTTCCCTACCTAATAAATGGTTTTGTAAAACTCTGAAAACCTTAAAGAGTCATATAAATATAAGGTATTATCATTATTGTGATGGTTATTACTGTTCCTGCAACTGTGTCAATTGGAGCAATGTTTCATTAAGACAAGAGGCCAGTCAATCTCAGCAGTGTTTCGACTGGATATGAGCCAAGACTCGGAAATAATAAAAGCTCTCATTTTTCTAGTGCTCTACATCTGTTCACCATTTTGATCAATGACTAGAATGAAAGTAATGATAGCCTGTTTATCAAATTTGCAGATGGCACAAAGCTGGGAGAGATTGCTAGCTCATCGGACAAAAGAATCAGGATCTAAAAAGATTTTTCTCAGCTAGGATGATAGACTAAATCTAAAAAAGATGAAATTTAATGAAAAAAAGTGAAAAAGAAAACCAAAAATTTAACAATACAAAAACAGGATGGAGAGAGCGTGACTGGACAATAAGGTATGTGAAAAAAAGCTGGACTTAGTGGCGTGATTGTTCAATATAAGTTAACATTATGTCATGGGAGCCAGAGAAGCCAGTTCAATCATATTGGAGAATGTTTATTATATATTTGTGTGTGTGTGTGTGGTAAAAAAAAAAATCAGAATAGGCACAGGAACTAGACTTGTTATTTAATTGACAAAGGGAATTAATTCTTAACTGATGAAACTCTCAACCAATGCAGATAAGTCTAGGCAACTTATCATTTTCTTTTTTATTTTCTTTTTTTAACAATTCAAATATGATTTTATTTTATTTTTTATTAAAGCTTTTTATTTGCAAAACATATATATGGGTAGTTCTTCAATATTGACCCTTACAAAGCTTTCTGTTACAAAATTTCCCCCCCTAGTCCCTTCCCCACCCCTAGATGGCAGGAAGTCCACTACATGTTAATTATATTAGAATATTTGACAAGTCGAATATATGTATACATATTTCCACACTTATCTTGCTGTGCAAGAAAAAGCATATCTACAAGAAGAAAAAAATCAGAGAAAGGAAACCCAACGCAAGCATTGATAGAGAACATGAAAATATTATGTTGTGGTCCACATTTCATATCCCTCTCTCTGGGTGTGTATGGCTTTCTTTACTGAACAATTGGAAGTGGTTTGAAACATTTCATTGTTGAGGAGAGCCATGTCCATCAGAATTGATCATCATATAGTATTGGGCAACTTATCATTTTAAAGAGATGCTTAGGGTAGCTAAGTGGTGCAATAGAGAGCTAGATCTGGACAAAGCAAAACTCCTCTTTGTAAGTTTGAATTCAGTCTAGACTACCTTGCGACCCTGAGAAAGTCATTTAACTCTGTTTGCCTCAGTTTCCTCATCTGCAAAATGAGGTGGAGAGGTAAATGGCAGACCATTCCAGCATTTTTGCCAAGAAAACCCCAAATGAGGCCATGGAGAGTTGAACATGATGAAATAATTGAACAACAACAACAATAAGAGAGCACTAAGATGTTAAGTGACTTGTCCAGTGTGGATTGAGATGTTCTTGGCTGCAAGACCAGTTTTCTCTTGTGCAACTCCATATTAGAAATAGTCCCCATTATATAGAAAGAAGCATTACAGCATTTATTGGAACAGAATTATCTCTTAAGTATCCTGTCCCTCCTATTCCCTTGAAACTCCACTCACTTGCAATTGAAATCATCTACAGGCTAGTCATTTCCACGGCAACCAGCTTCATCAGTGGGAGCCTGAAAATCAAAACAATAGCTTGAAAATTCATGACTGGCACAAAATTAAACAATGACACTGCAGCTGTGACCATTAGTAGCTTTTTTAAACCCTGTGCATTTTCACTACAAGAAGGCAAAATTAGTTGACTTGAGAGATGGAGATAGGATTAGTGTGGTGCCCTGGCCTGGGCCTTAACTCTACCATTTATTTCTGTGTGAACATGGGAAAGACAATCACCTGCTTTAAGTCTGTTTGCTCCTCTCAGAAATAAGAGAAATGGACATCCAGGATATTCTGGATCTAAAATCTTTTATTCTCTAATCCTTTACTCTGCCCTCCATCATATAGCTGATAAAAATCAAGTGCTATAATGTATGTGAAAGTTTTTCAATGTCCCAAAAAGCTCAATACATGTGAGCTGTTACGATTTATTAAAAAGAATTATTTCTATTAATTATTACTAATTAATATTATAAATTATGAATTTGAATCTGTTATGAATGTTGTTAATTTATGACTTATTAATGACTGAGTTGCCATAATCAAAAACTTTCCAAAAAATATGCAGTTGTACCTCCGATATTTATAAGCTGTTTGCTTTTGGGCAAGTTTCTTCTCCATTCCAGACTTCAGTGTTGTTATGTATAAAATGATGCTTTTGGTTTCTGATCTTTCTATGTTCTTTGGTCTAAGGCTCTTTGCAGCTCTGACAATTTATGTTCTATCTTCTGAGATAGAACATTTCATCTCAGAAATTCTGTATTGTAATAACACTTCCACTTCTGACATGTGTTCTGTGTTCTTCAGGTCCTTCTAGCTCTGACATTCTTTGTTTTAAAATCTCTTCTAGTTTATACTCCATAATTCTAAAACCTGGGGAGAATCTTGACTATTGATAAAAAAAGAGATGGTACTAATCCTCATTCGGAGGCCATGTCTTTCTGTTCATGCTTCTCTCCCCCTTCTTCTCGGGACCTTTTCTTTCCTTCAAAATTTTGCACTTCCATTCTTCTCAAATTTTTCCAGAGGCCAGTACAGGGAATGGAAGATAGGTTAGATGGAAAAATGTGGAGATATTCTACAGACCAAGGAACAGAACAAGTCTTCTTAGATAAAAATTAAAGCTGAAGCTTAGGCTAAAGGAATGAGCCTGACTCCTCAGCTCACAAGATTAGAGAGAAAAGAATGAATTGTTTAGCATTCAATGATGGCTCATTTCTAACAGAGGAGTGCAATTTTGTTTAATATTTTCATTTTCCCCAGTTACATGTAAAACAATTTTTTTACATTTGTTTTTAAAACTTTGAGTTCCAGATTCTCTCCCTTTCTCTACAGTCCCACTTCCTATTAAGAAGTTATGCATGTGAAGTTATGCGAAATATTTCTGTAAAAGTCATGTTATGAAAGAAAACAGATTTCCAAAAAAAACCTCAAGAAAAATAAAATTTAAAAAAGATTATGCTTTAATCTGTATTCAAACACAATCAGTTCTTTCTATGGGTATGTATAGCATTTCTCACCATTACGTCCTTCAGAATAGTCTTGAATCATTATACTGCAAAGAATAGCAAAGTCATTCACAGCTGATCATCCCACAACATTGCTATAACTTTGTACACACTATATTTCATTTTGCTTGAGTCCATGGAGGACTTTCCAGGTTTTTCTGAGAGCATCCTGCTTATCAATATCCAAAGAACAATAATATTCCATCATAATCAAATCTCAATTTATTCAGGCTACAATTTTAGTAACAGTTTTTTTTGTGATATCAGTCAAAAGAGCTCCCTGGTTTGAGTGATCGTTCCCCCATAAGGATATGAACATTGAAAAGGGACATGGGCAGTGATGTAGGCAAGAAATGAAATGATAATATTAGGGCAGTGAATGGAATGCTAGAGATGCTTAGAAGTACAAATTCACTTCACCAACCATATCTCACCAGCCCTAGACCAGACCATGTTTAATATTTCATCCAGCAATTCCCCTGGACCATTTTTCCATCTACTTTGCTGTCATATGCATATTTATGCTTTCCCTTCTCACTTTCCTCCTCTGCTCTACGTATAATAATCAAATCAATAATGCCATATCTTCTGGAAAGGGGATGTTAATCAGGTGACCTACAGATCAACTCATCCTCCCCAGTTATTTCTCATACCAAAACTATCTTCTTTGTCCATCATTGTAGATGGATTGTAGAAGAGAGTTCCCTTAAGGACAAGGATGGATTTTTCACTTTTGTGTTTGTATTTCCAGAATTTAGCACAGTGCCTTTCACACTGTAAGCATTTAATAAATGATTTTTAATTCATTCACTTCCCATTTCTGATGCTAACTATATGATCTTAGACAAATTACTTAACCTCTCTGAAACTGGGTTACTTCATATATAAAATTAGAACCTACTTCTCAGGATATTGTGAAGCTGAAGTGATATAATAATGTAAAGCACTTTTCAAATCTTAAAAGTAATGTGATACATTCAGCTATCATAATAACTGTTTAACAGTGAAATGTGAGAAGTAAGGCTAATGATAACACATTACAAGAGATGGGACTAATGCCACCTGACACATGGGTCTAAATAATTTAAGTGTAGGTGCTTATAACATGTAAACAATATCATGGATTGGACAAGGTTTAAGAGTCTGATTGACAGTGTAGGAATCAACATGCTCAGATTAGTCAATACATTTTTAACTCTTGTTAATTAGACCCACTAACACACTCAGCTAGTACAAGAAAGAGCTACTTAGGTCAGGATCCTTTTTCTTAACGTATAACCATCTTCTTCAATAGGAAATCTTCCAAATTTCTTAAACATTTAAGTTGAAACAAGTATATTCCTTTCATTCTCTATCTTGGTAGCTTCCAAGACCATGAAAATTACCTCAAGACTTTGGTAAACTTTAAGAATATACTTGACAACACTGAAAGGGACAGGACGAGCTGGTAACTTATTCTTCCACTATCTCTGCCAGCATTTACAGGTCCTCGTTTGCTTACACTTTTCACCTATTAAACATTGTAGAATGTATAATATTGTCAATATTTACTGGGTAAAGAGTGTAAACAAGAAGTTTGCTCTACTTGTTGCTTCTCACATATGAAAATTGATCTTTTGACTTGGGGCCATTGCAGAGCCCCTTCCCTTGAAAGCTTTCCTTCCTCTCCTCCACCTTTTAACCTTTTGACTTCTTTGAGTCTCAACTTAAACTCTACCCTCTGCATTTGCATCTTACCCCAACTGCCAGTGCCTTCCATCTGAGATTCTAGCCAGTAATCTAATTCACTTGCATGTCATAGAATCACCTCCCTGAAGCCTTGGTCCTCTTTGAGAATGAGACAAACAGCAACAACCATCTAAGATTACCTCTGCAAATATTTTTGTATGTACCTAGTTATTTACATGTTGTCTCCCCCATTAAGATGTGGGCTCCTTGAGGGCTGGGACCATGTGTTTCCCTTCTTTGAATTCCAAGCACTTAGCATAGTGCCTGGCATTTACATATTAAGTATTATAAAAGTGTTTCTTAACTTACTGACACTGGAATCCTTGAGACATCAAAAATGGAACAAACCCCCAGTGTGCTGGGCAGACCACCTACTATATATACCATATTGCCCATCCCCACCAATGGTGCACTTACAGGAATTAAAGTACCATGGCATAGGCAGAAATAGATGGGTTGTAATATATATCTTTGGAGGGAACTTCTATATTTATGACATCACAGATCCATTTGAATTCCTTATTATATACAATCCATCATTAATCACAAGTCTGACTATATCACTCACTCTACTGAAAGATGATGACTCCCTATAGCCTCCAGTATCTAAGGTTACAAACTTCTAACTGAGCTCATAGGAGATAGGGTACTCAACCCTCTTTTTCCTACCCTCAGCTATTTAATTAAGACTAGATTCAGTCCTGGACAGCTATTTTTGGTGAGAATGGTTTCCTTCTTCATATTCTTTGACCTGTCAACTTCTCCACTGTGGATAATACTTCTGGATAATTTTATAATAATAAATAAGATTTTTCCTACATAGATAGTTGGGACAGGGTCACTATGATATCTGGGTAGAAAAAGAATCTTCATCCTCTACTTCTCACTGGAGTCACAAGATGCTACTTTGAAAGGTGAAATCCAAAAGAGACAAAATGGAATCTGTTTCTTCCTTTAAAAGATATAGCAAATGCCTCCTTGCCATTTTTTTTGGATTGAGGGCTGACCAAGTGACTATTAAGAGGTTTCTACATCATTCCAAAATAACAACTATTTTCATTGCTGGGCCACCACATAACCCTAAGCTGCCAGGAAGTGCATTATTTCCAAAAAGCTCAAGCAATAAGTAATCATATCTTACACTATCTAAAAGTTGAGTGCTTATTCCATGGAATTCCTTCTCCCTTTCTCCCTACCTCCCACCCCCTCCAAAGACCTCTTCAGCCTCTGCTGCAAAAATATAAAGCAAAATCTTTGTCCTGGCATTTGAAGCCCTTCACAATCTGTCTCAAGTTTATCTCTTCAGGCTTATTATACATCATTCTCCCTTACACATTTTTTCCAGTCTATCTGACCTACTTGCTGCTCTCTGTAATAACATTAAATCTCCTGCCTCTATACATTACACAGATTATCTTCCATATCAAGAATATTCTCTTTCATTCTTTAGCTCATGGTATATCTCTACCTTAGTGGACCCCCAAAATTACTTTATTTTTTATGTTTGTATTACCCCCTTAGCAATGTGTAATGGAAAGACTTCCCTCCTTTTCTTCAGAGGTAAACATGTTCTAGAGTTCTTTCAGTCAGGCAGAAGAACTCTTAATTGGATGCTAAATCAGAATTCCATGGATATAATGGAATGATTTTTGCCACTCAGCTCTCTTCTTCCTGCTGTTCCTGATATATAAGGGTGACTTCTCTAAACTCTGGAGGGAGGAGATGAGGAGGTTCCCTTAACTTCCTAGACAAGCCTGTATCTTGGATGGTGACACCTTCTATTTGTGTCTCCTTTCATACTTGGTACTGGGTATCAGCAGCTACACAAGCAATTATATCAGCAACAGTGGCAGAGAGAGCAGCCAAAAGAGAAAGAATCATTCACAGAGAGAGGGAGAGAGATCTCTGGAGAAAGATTCTTCTTGACACTGATCAGAATGTACTTGGTGAAGTGCTCTTTTCAAATGTACTGATGAGACATATGTTGGTCTCTTAACTGATTATAATCATTCTATGCTTCATTGTTTAGTGTTTCCTTTCTTGTGTGGGGATAAAATTGCCTGTTCCATCCTTGATTCGTGTTTCTAGAGTACTCTGGGCACTCTTCTTTTTACTTCCTCTCACTTCCCTTTTCTGAGGAGAATCCTTTAGATTAGAAATGAAAATAGAATTATTCCTCAGGAATCTGAAGTGGGGGGGATATAGAATAAGAGTTTTAGGAGCCTAGTTCCTTTACTGAAAAAAAAGTGAACACAGAGCAATGAAAGCAGAGCAAACCATGAGGACAGGTAAAGAACAGGGGTTGGCAGAGGTCACCATCCTCAGCCTATCAATGCCTGTCTAACTGGTAAGAAAATTAAAGAGGAGAAAAGAGAGAGGAAGGGAGAGAGACAGAGATGAGGGGGGGAACAGAGAGAGACAGAAATGAGAAAGGGGGAACAGAGAGAGA
>JAJPUD010005836.1:89195-137638 GCA_023553655.1 Myrmecobius fasciatus
GAACAGAGAGAGACAGAAATGAGAGAGGGGGAACAGAGAGAGACAGAGATGAGAGGGAGAACAGAGAGAAACAAATGATAGAGGGAGAACAGAGAAATAAATGAGAGAGGGAAAACAGAGAGAGACAAATGAGAGAGGGGGAACAGAGAGAGACAGAGATGAGAGAGGGGGAACAGAGAGAGACAGAGATGAGAAAGGGAGAACAGAGAGAGACAGAGATGAGAGAGGGGGAACAGAGAGAGACAGAGATATGAGAGAGGGAGAACAGAGAGAGAGAGATGAGAGAGGGGGAACAGAGAGATAGAGAGACAGAGACAAATTCATTTACCTGTAAACCTAATTGAATGTAACTCCTTTGAGGGTAGGTTCTCAGTTTTGTATTTGCATTCCCTCAGCATCAAGTATAGCCTTGGCACATAGTAGGTGCCTAATTAATGATTGTTGGTTGGTTGATTCATGAATTAGTCAATAAACATTCATTAAATGGCTATGATGCTCCACACTGTACTAAATGGGAATACAATTATAAAATACAAATATAAAAGACAGTCCCTACCTTCAAAGAACTTACATTCTAATGACGGAAATGCCCACCATCCTGATTAAGGAATCCACATGCATGTATGTAACAAGTACCACATGTATCATGCAGCTTTATCTAATAGACCAAGAACAGAAACTATATGTAATATGTATTATGCATTGAAGTCACATAGAAAGTCCACGTAATATTCCATTTGTAGGCACTATCCATGGATATATATAACTTCTTTATTTATTACCCCCTGAAGCATTATGTACTAGGCCAACCATTGACCGGGTAGTCCTGGTATCTTTATGTACTCCTAGCATCCCTCCAACCCACTGTCCTGTAGACCCAATTTAGGCTGAAGTCTACTGTTTTCAACTGTTAGGGAGTTAACTCTGAAAAAGGTTCAGTTCCCTCAGGGCAGCCTTGTTCAATCATGTCTGACTTTTCATGACTTTTTTTTTTGGGGGGGGGGTGTTGTCAAAGATACTGGCCTGACTTGTCATTCCATCTCCAGCTTATTTTGCAGACAAGGAAATTAAGGTAAACAAGGTTAAGTGGCTTGTCCAGAGTCACCCAGCTAGAGTCTCAGGTCAGATTTGAATTCAATAAGATGAGTCTTGCTGATTTTAGACCTGGTGCTCTATCCACTGCATCCCCTCACTGCTCTTGGGGTCTCACTGTTGGAACATTAAATTAAAAATAGGATTCAGCCCTTCCCTCCCAATCAGGACTGACGTCCTCCTGAAGACCAGGCAATTTGAGCAGTCTTCCCCTCCCCTTTCACATACAGTTCCCTCCTCATCTGGACCTTAATCCAGGCTCTCCCCATGATCATATAGCAGTAACTACCATCTGAAACTACATCACTTGAAGGCTTATAGAACAGCAGGTGTTCCCTCTTTCTTTTCTGCTCCCTACCTCTAAATACCATGTAGTACCACAAGAGTGTGTTATCTAGGGCTCATTTACAAAAGAAAAGAGGATGGAGCAATTCAGAAATAAGGCAGGAGGGGAAAGCCATTAACAGTACACATAACAGAAAATGCCTCAGACCAAGACTGGACAGCCAGTAAGCTACTGAGTTGTTTCCCCAACCTAATATGATCTATGCTCCTCCTTAGTCCAGAAACTCCTCACCGTGACATCTTTCGTGGCTCACAAGAAAGCAGAGGAATAAATCATAGGTTTCATGACTGCCTAGTCCAACTCTTTCATCTTACAAATGAGAAAACTAATGCCCAAAAAGAGAAGTAATTTTAAGGACACACAAGTAGTGAATAACCAGAGTGCTATTTGAGCCCGGGGCCTTTACCTCTAAATCCAGTGCTCTTTCCACCACCACCCCACTTCCCTTCACCACCACAACCACCACCAGCAGCAGCACAGCTGCTTCTCAAGGGCATAAATCTGAAGTGAGCTGCAGCCTCCATTTTTCTGTGTCTAGAACAAGTTGTTCAATGCGGCTGCCTCCACGCCTACAGCTTTTTCTATTCTTGCTGCAATGAGGGCAATTTACATAAATTGCATATAATTTATTCCTTTGGGGTGGAAATTAGATGTAGAACTACAAAATCAAAAGGGTACATTAGCATGTTAACTCCTGGCCAAGTCTCCCAAAGAAACTAGGAGTTGGGTGTGTTCTAGGCAAGCAGTAAAGGAAAAGAAAGGACCAAAGAAGTGGTCAACAACTAATAGAATCATATATTAGGTGTTGATTCCTCTCCTAGGACCAGTGAGGGGCTCACACTTATCACTAATTACCCCATCTCTTTGTATTTATGTGAGCTCAACCAAGAGGGCAAGGCAGCTGAACTGTCAGAGCAGTAAGACTTCAGCTGCTGTCCACATCCCCAAGAAGCTTACTAGCCAGTCTGAGGCTGATTATAGCAACCAGATCAAAGCAAAAATAGCCCAATCTTTGGACTGGTGTTTCTTAAATTGCAGGTATAAAAATAATGTTATTGAAGGAGTACAGAGCAAGAGATTGAAATCATTGAAACCTAGTCCTAGCAAAATGGTGCAGACTTTCCTTATGCTTGTGTTCCCTTATGCTGTGCAAGTATCTGATTAAAGTCTTGTGCACAGAAGTCTTCTGCAAACTGCCCAAGATCTAAGAGACATAGAATACTAATGGGTTTTATAGAGTCACTCCCAGCTGTTCGCTTGACATCAACATCTGAGCCCTTTCCCATTTTCTCAGACATGTCTGGATCAGCAATCAAGGGACCCTGACATCTCACAAGTTTAGGAGTCATAAGGAAAGAAAAATTGAAAGGTAACATGAGGTACTGACATTAGAACAGAAAGGATGGTGAGAATAAGGGCTCCTCAGAGAACCAACCCAATAAGTCAGATTTCCTCTCTCTGGGAACTTCACCTAACCCATGCACCATTTCTTCTCAAGATAGATATTGTGGTATAATGTGGACAAAACATGTAGAAGTTTATTTACTTGGATTCAAACCTCAAGTCTATTGTTTACTACCTGCATAATCTTGAACAAGTCATTGAAACTCCCTAAAATTCAATCTTTACATTTATCTGGTCTGTACTGAACCAGATAATCTCCAAAGCCTTCTATTCTATGGTTCTATGTATATGTCACTCTTCTCTGAAGCTACTTTGGCATCTGTAAAATGGGGATAGCAGTTCTTGAATTGCCTTCTTGACAAATTTGTAAATTAAACCCCCAAGTTAAAATGAAATAAATAATGTAATTTATGCATTTTGTCATACATTTTCTATGCTTGAAAATTTCTGGGGTCTTTCATTGCTTAATAAACAAACATTAAACTCAAGCCTAAGTACTCAAGGTTTTCCAATTTGAAATTGGTACTTTTTCCTAGTATACTATACACACAGACTCTGGTTCTAAGATCATTTGGATTCAGTCCAGAAGCTCTTGCTATAAACCAATACAATTCTATCTCCTAGCTTCCATCTAATATTAAAAAATCAAACAGAAGGCTTCTGGTATATTGGATAGATCCTAATTGGAGTATTTATGAGAGGCCATCCAGTTTAACTATACTTGACCAAAAACTATGTTCCTGGTTCTCCAAGTAATCACTCTACCTTCTTTGTGAGGGGAAAAACACTCTCTCCTCAATCTCATTTTGGACAACTTAATTGTGAGGAAGTTTTTAGGTCTAAATCTATCCTTCTGTAACTATAGTAATCTCTTCCACCTTGCAATTTTCCCCATTGTGGCTTTGATATGTCATGGGTCAACATCAGAAATTACCTGGGAATTTTGGGGGAGTTTTGCAGAAGCCACAGACAAAATGCAAAGGCCAGCAGATAACACAGAAAAAGTTTAGTAACTCGGAAATGTATAAAATATATGTATGGTATTATATACTATCAACATGTTTTCTCTTTTAATACTGTATTTGTTAATTCAGACTTCTTCTCTGGTATAAAGGGAAAGCCAAAAAATGTTATATGAATTTTTCATTGCAGGGGTTGCCATACCTATAACCCCTCACAATGAGGAAGGGAAAACTATTTTTCCTGCTTCTGTCATCCAGGGCCAAGCAGATCAAGTCTAACCCTGATTCCACACTACAGACCTTCAATTATTTAAAATCATCTATCTGGTCTCCCATAAGATTTCCAGGTTAAACATTCCAAGTTACTGCAACTGCACCTTGTATGGACATGTTTATAATCCTCTTAGCACCCACAATTGTCCTCTTCTAGAAGTGCTCCTAAAAAAAGAGAGCATCCAACATTAAATATATTTCTCCTCAGTCCACAAAGTACATCCCAGTAACTCTAAGAACATGGAAGGAGATGTAACTATTAAATGGGGGAGACCTCTGAGTTCATAGATGCTGAGTAGGAGTAAAAATTCCAGAGAAAAGGCTCCAACTTTTGAATGCCCCCAGATATAGGGGAAAAGTGAATTTCTCCAATGTTCCTCATCTTCCTTGTCTGCAATTCTGGAAATTGACAAGAGGAGAATTTCCTGCTGAGAACATTGTCCCCTGAATTGATCCGAGTAGAACACTCATTTGCTCTGGCGTATTCTGTTGTCTATCCTAATATGAATAACCTCCCTACTTCCTGTTTGTTACTCACTTTGATATAAAAAAAGGTTTACCAGCCATCTGGGATTATCTTTTGTATAGCCAGATTTGGTGGGAGGGAGATAAACTGGTGGAGCACAAGCCAAGTCTGGCCCTCCCCTTGAAGTGAACATGGAAAGTGGCTTCTATTCTGAATCTCTGAAAGAAAGCATTACAGCCCTAGACTACTATTGAATGAGTGGTAAATAGGTAAAATTATAGTGCAATAACTTTCTTGGAGATGAGAAATCAAAAGGTGATCCAGCTATGGATCCTGCCTTCCCTTCCTTATGCTAGGCTCCTAGTGGTACAACCAATTCTCCTCCTGCTTACCCCTCAAGTGGAAATCTCCATTCTTCAGAGATAGTTTGGGCCAGTATTATGGATGCAACCTACTAGTGGCTGCTGGGGAGCTAATTCTGACCAACAGAATAGATCCCTTCATGTGACAGGATGATGATGATACAAGGAGACTGAGGGGCAATTGCATTCTCTGATCTTTCTCCTCTTCCTTCTTGCCTCAGATTTATTTCACAAGCAACATTTATGTCAGCAGAGGCTGACCTGTAATTCCTTCAACTGTGTCATGATTCACAGCTGTGGAGATTTTCGGAGAATCAACCTGCCCCTTCACACTTAGACATGGTCCTTAACAATTCCCCCTTTTTTTTGTTTTATGGGAGCACGATTATTTTTCCCCTAACAGCATGGTCAGTAAGTTTGTCCAATATTGTGAAGCGGCTGTTATCTGAGTCTGCATGCTGAGGAATGCAAACAGCTCTATCAAAGTCTTTTCTGTCCTATTCCTCTGGATGGTTGTAGGGTAAAACTCTATAGCAGGTGTTGAATCTTGTGAGATGTCATGGAGACAAACTTCCTGACAAATGGAGAAGCAGGATTGTAGTAGGATAAGCATTTTTCTTAAGTCCCTCATCAGTCTCCTGGCTTGTTCTTTTGATGGGTCTCTTTTCCCTTTCCTTCCCCGTGGATTACAGAGGGAACTCTCCTGGGAGGATGCTACTCATGAACAGCTCTAGAGCACTGCTGTTTGTGTTTCCTGTGCCCCACGTTGGGCACCATTTGTACGGGAGCCACCTGCTAGTGGCTGCTGGGAAGCTAATTCTGACCAGCAGAATAGATCCCTTCATGTGAGAGGATGATAATGATACAAGGAGACTGAGGGGCAATTGTGCTCTCTGACTTCTCTCCTCTTCCCTCTTGCCTCCCATTTATTTCATTCCCAATTCACAAGCCACATCTGAGTCAATAAAAACTGATTTACAATTCCTTCAAGTGTATTATATTCACAGCTGTGGGGGCTTTCCAAGAATTGACCTGCCCCTTAACATGCCAGGTCTCAGACTACCTCTCCCCATGCCATATGTAAGTCAGTCAACCTGCAGCAGAATTCATCATTTTATATAAACATGGTGCAGGCTACAGCAAAATATAGTCTGGTCGAGGAGGTACAATGGCACTAACACGTGCCTTATTCTTATCTTAGTGTTATCTAAGCTTTGGCTGATCCATCTCACTCTGTACTCATATGGAACTTAAAGATCTCCCAACACTCTGAATCTTGTTTCTTAGGGTAAGGCTATACTTAGATTTGAATTATTATGGCTCAGATCTTTGAGTTTATTAATGTGATACCATAGATTTAGATTTACAGCTGGAAAGGACCTCAGAAACTATCTGGTCATTCTTTTTATATGATGAAACTATGGTCCAGTGAGACCATGAATTTCCCAAGCTCAGGTCCTCTGACTGACTGTTCAACCAGTATATTTTCCACTCCACCAATTTGTTATTGTTCTATGATGTCTTAGTTGTCTAGGGCATTGAGAGATTAGCTGAGGGGGCAGCTAGGTGGCACAGTGGATAGAGCACCAGCCCTGAAGTCAGGAGGACCTGAGTTCAAATCTGGTCTCAGACACTTAACATTCCCTAGCTGTGTGACCCTGGGCAAGTCACTTAACCTCAAATGCCTCAGCAAAAAAAAGGGGTAAAAAAAAAAGAGAGAGAGAGAGAGAGATTAGCTGACTTGGCTTTGGCTACTCACTTAGGATGTATCAGAGGCATTATCTTGACCCAAGTCAACCCATTCATGACTGCACCATATTGTCTCTTCACATGTGAGTATACATACTGAAAATAAATAAATAAATAAAATTTTTCTTTTGCAATTTCACTGCCTTTGATCAATCCAAATTTCCAGTCTATCAAAAGCTCTTTGTATCCAACATATGGGACCTGTTCTCATAATTGTTTCACTTATAATTCTATTGCTTCCTCAATTAAACTGTGAAGGCACAAAATATATCCTTCTTTTGCAGTCTCTACCCATCCAACCCAGATTTTGTTTTTCTTGCTTTTTTAGTGGATAGAAAAGGAGAGGTGGAAAAGAAATCATTCCCAACAAAAAATTAAATTAAATTTATAAAAAGGAAAGGTTTCACATAGAATAGGATTTCTTAACCTATAGTCCAGAGACCCCAAAGTGATCCATATGTAGTTTTCAGGTAGTCTATGAACTTTAGATGGGAGAAAAATTATGTCTTTATTTTAACTGACCTCTAACTGGAAATTTAACATTTCCTCCAATTATCTAAAAAAATTTTTATTCTAAGAAGGGGTCTATAGGCTTCACCAAATGACCAAAGAGGCCCATTAAAAAAAGTTAAGAATCCCTGATGAAAAGAATGGTTTTTGAACTAAATCTTGAAAGAAACAAGTGATTCTAAGAGGCGGAAGGGAGAAAATACATTCAAGCAGAAGGGACTGGCAATACAAAAGGTACAGAGATGGAGATGGAATAATTTGACTGAAACACAGAGTGAGGGCAAAGGAGGTTCAGCCAAAAGCTGGAGAGAACATCTATGCTTGTGACTTCCCAATCTGGCTCCAGTCTACCTATCCATGCTAATTGCACATTATTTCTCTTCACTCTCTCTACATTCTAGCCAAATGTCCTACATTCTGGCTCCCAAACATGACCATTTTTGTGCCTGGGTACAGGCTGTCCCCTCTACCTGAAATGCCCTCCCTCCTTGCCTTTGCCTCTTAAAATCTTTAGCTTTCTTCAAAGCTAATTCAAGCCCACCTCCTACTATGTAAGGCATTTCTTGATATCCACCAGCTTATATATTGCCTTACATCTATTTTTAAACTTATTTATTTGGGTACAATGATTCCCCAATATCTTCCCTAAATAGAATATAATATGAAGGATAGAGTTTGTCTCAATTTTTTAATAATAATAATGAGAGGTGGACCTACTTTAGTTGAGAGTTTGGGGGATGTGACTGATGGACATGGCTCTCTTCAACAATGAGGTGTTTCATACCAATTCCAATGATCTTGTGATGAAGAGAGCCATCTACACCGAGAGAGAGGACTATGGAAACTGAGTGTGGTTCACAATATAGCATTTTCACTCTTTTTGTTGTTGTTTTTTTGCATTTTATTTTCTTTCTCATTTTTTTCTGGTTTAATTTTGTTTTTCTTGTGCAACAAGATAATTGTATAAATATGTATGCATATATTGGATTTAACATATATTTCTACTTTGTTTAACATATATTGGACTACTTACCATCTAGGGGAGGACTTAGGGGAAAGGGGGTAAATTGGAACACCAGGTTTTGCAAGGGTTAATATCAAAGAATTATCCATGCATATGTTTTGAAAAATAAAAAATTTTAATAAAAAATATTTAAATGAGATATACACAAGATAAACTGCAAACAACCAACAAAAGGAAAATACTTTCATTAAGGAAATTCAACAAAGGCTTCCTAAAAAATTATGGGACTTTAGCAGGAGACAGAGATGAAAAGAGAGAGAGCAAGATATGGGGGAGAGATAGATATGAGGAAGAAGCAGTGGAAATGCTCAGAGTCAAGAGATAGAGTGTGTTCTGTTAGGAACAATAAGGAAGACAGCATCCCAGAATAGAAGTTATAAGTCTAGAATGGTAGGTAGGTAGGTTATAAAGGACTTTGAACACTAAATAGGAATTTATATTTTATTCTGGAGGTAAAAAGGAGGCACTAGAGTTTATTGCATGGGAGGTAACATAGTCACAGACTTGCCTTTTAGAAAGATTAATGTAATAGCTTTGCAATAGTCTTTTGGTTAGTCCCTCTGCCTCAAGAAGAGATTTGAAAGAGGGAGACCAGCCAGATAGCCATTGTAATACTCCAAGTATGAAGGAAGTGACACAATGTACCAGAGTGGTAGCAGCATTAGAGAAGAAAAGAGAGAGAGCTATTATAAAGGTAAGACCAATAGACCTTGACCACAGATTGGAAGTGGGGGAGTAAGAGAGAATAAAGTGCTGAGAGGGGAACCTAGTATCAAGTCTGAATGGCTGGGAGGATGATGGTATCCTTCGTTGTAATACTGAAATTTGGAAGATGAAGAGTTTGGGGAGAAATATGATTTTAGTTTGGGATTTAATGTCTTTGGAACATTCAAGATGGCCACTAGGCTATCAGATGTGCAAATCTAGAAGCTAAAAAAAGGACAAATAAACAAATAGGGCTCAACAAATATAGATTTGAGAATCATTTTCATGAAGATGCTAAGTGAATCCATGGAACTTGATTAAAGCATCAAGTAAAATAATACCCTGGGGGACATTTACCTTTAGTAAATATTACTTCTATAATTATCTAGCAAAGAAAACTAAAGATCAGTCAGACAGGTAGGAAGAGAACCAGGGAAAAAGTGTTTTTACCGAAACCTAGAGAGAAGAGAATATTAAGGAGAAGAGATCAATAGTGCCAACACTACAGAGAGGTCAGGAAAAATGAGGACTGAAAAAGTTGATTAGATTTTGTAATTAAGAGACCTTTGGTAACTTTGGAGAACACTTTTGGTTGAAAGAAGAAATCAAAAGCCAGACTGTAAAGAGAGGAAAAAAGGAAATAGAGGCACTCATTGTAAATGGCCTTCTTGAGTTTAGACACAAAAAGGAGAATCTGACAAGAATAGAGGGATCAAGCAAAGGTGTTTTTTGAGGATTACAAGACATAGGCATGTTTATAGGCAATCAGTCAGGTAAAAATTGAAGTGAGAAAATGGGGATGACAAGGTGTGGTGGAATCAGCTGGAGAAATTCAAATGGAATGATATAACTTGAACATGAAGAAGGGGTTCTCTTGGCACTGAGAAGGGCCATCTCGTTATGTGAGACAGGAGTAAAGGAAGAGATAATGGAAGAAAACATTTGAGTGATGTGAAATAAGGAATAAGGTAGATGATAGAATTCTTGATAAATGGCTCAATGCTTTCCTTGGACTACAAGGCAAGGTTCTCAGATGAGAAAAGAAAAAGGAGTTATGGGAAGTTTGAAAAGGCATGAAAAATTTTGAAAAAGCTTCTGTGGTGAGTTGGATATTTAGTTAATTATAGAATTAGAAAATATTAGCTTTTCACAGTGATGGCCCAATAGAGATTATTGATATAAATTTTTAGTGAACCCAGTCAACATAATTTCAAGATTTTTTCTAGCTTCATCTAGCTGCACATGTGTAGGAAAAAAGGCAAAAGATGGTGGTAGTGATCCAAAGCTGAGACTTGACAGGGCAATATTGGTGATATGATATGTAAGAGGAAAGAACAAGTCGAAATTAGTTCACCAAGGTTCAAGATGGGGAAGAGAGAAGTGTGTAGTCAGTGTAGAGATGATGGCCTAGGAAAAAATTGAGGGACTTAGGGATTAGATGTCATGGTGAGGACAAAGAACAGGATTTGGAGTTGTACTACCAAGAGAAAAGGAGAATGATTACAGATTGTAATCACTTAAAGGAATTTTAAAGTTTTGTGCATTGAAGTGAAAAACTTAAGGGTAATGACAAGATCTTTGTTTGTGGCTGAGGTCAGTTGAGGGAGTAGATCATAAAAAATGAATAAGTTGAGGAACTGGGGGTGTTTGGGATTGATATGTTTATTGAAGTACCCCTCCTGAAGACAAAAGTTGGAGAAAAGAATAAGAATGTGCGGCAAACACAGAACTCATTGAGGAAAGAAAGAGAAAATCTTAGAGAAATAGTTCTCAAAGTGTGTTACAGAGAATTCTGGGGGTCTCTGAAACCTGTTCAGAGGACCTACAAATTTAAAATTAGTTTTTATTTCTAATATGGTAAACATCTATAACTATAACTCATATAAACAAATACTCTTTAGTGAGATCTTCAATAATTTTTAATAGTATAAAGATTCTGAGAACAAAAGTTGGAGAACCACTGTCTTAGATGATAGAAAATACCAGATTATTCTTGGGTGATAGACATGGATTGAAGGAGAGGTTAATGAGGGATGGTGGTAAAGAGAAAGCCTAGAAATGTCAATAGGGAGCAAGGAATAACCCTACCTTGTTCAGTGACTGAAGGAGAATGAGTGAAAATTCAACCAGTGCTGAAAAGAATTGCTGGAGAAACTGTGTCAACAGGAGGAAGTCAGGTCTCAATGAGAGCCAGAAGACAAAAGATATGAAACAGAAAAGATTTAAGACAAAAGCAAGTTTATAATCTATGAAATAGCCATACCATCAAGTACAATGGAAGTGGTAGGTAGGTAGGTAACCTTAGAGTGGGACGATAAGGAGGGAAAGGAAGTGTTAAAGAGTATAGGTATAATGGAGCAGATATAATGGGTATAGGAGGATGAGGTTTGAATAATGACAGATGGAGGTTCAGAATCATTGTGATGGGGATGAAATGTGGGAGTCTCTTATTGATTGAGGAATGAGTTTGGGTAGATTATCAACATCCCTAGCAGGCTGAATTCTGGATTGGAGTACTTTCTAGCATTAGACAGTTCAGAAGTAACTATGTTAGTTACAGGTGGAGTAAATTTTTTATTCTTCTCTATAGAAAAGCCAATCCATGTCAGGAGACAGGTGGGGAAACAAAAATGAAACAACTTTTCTCTCTTTACCCTAAAGGCAAGAAGGAATGACCTAAGGAGACTGGTACCCAATAAAATAGTGGCTTCATTCCTTCCTTCCTTTCAGGCAAGAGCAAAAACTACTGAAGATCCATAAAAAAAAATCTCAGTGCCAGCATCCTTGCTACTGCCAAATGGTTAAAAATCAGAAGATAGGGCTTTATCAGTGGAAACAACATTTAAAAAAATGTTTTGTTATCTGCATTATCTCTGTATCTTAAAAGACTATGAGACCTTTTCATCTGACTTGAATCTGAAAACTTTGCTTGTTGTTTCTACTAATAAAATGTAAGCTCCATGACAGCAGATGCTATATAGCTTTTCTAATGGCATTTCCAGCATTTGAATATAGTAAAAATGTACCACCTTTTTTACTATTTCATTTATTCATTAATGAGGGGTAGTTCTCTGTCAGAAGCAGAAAGATGAACATATCAGGTAATATAGATGATGTAAAAGCAAAAGATACCAATAAAAATATTTCTAAAAATTAAAGCTAGCATAATTATTATCATTTTTATTATATTATATATGATATATATTATTGTTGTTATTATATTATAATAATTAATATTAGGATAAACTTCATGAGTCCTTCTGTGTTTTCTTATCAAGTCATGAAGGTGATGCTGAGTACCTGAAGGCCATCCCAAAGGAGGGCAAGCTCTGGTAGTCCTAACTGACTAGAAAGGATTAAAATATAGTTACTGACAAAGTGGCATAATGGAAAGAACCTCAAGGTTCCAGCTCTATCACTTTCCTCTCTGGACCTTCTCTGTAAAATAAGAAGACTTGAATCAGATGACTTGAAATTTCCCTTCCTATTCTAAATCTGCTATCCTGTAACAGACTGTGAGTCTAGCATCCCAAAACTAACTTGCTTAAGTCCAAGAAAGCCTCACTGCCAAAGAATTAGCCAATAGTGGACTTTTTTGCTATAGAAATGCCACCCAAAAATTTTTTTAATTTACTAAAACGTGGAGGGATAATAGTATGGAGAGGTCATCTAATTTAACTTCTTTGTTTTCTGGGTTGTGAACTGCACTATAGAAGGGGCACCCACATCAATGAATTTATGCGTCCAAATAAGATTTGGATTTGCTCTGCTCTATATTTTGTCATCAATACTAATTAAGTGATTACTGTATATTGATCATTATGTTAAATATAAAGTTTCAGACACTGACTTTGTTCACCTAGATATCAGGTTCCTGTAGAAAGATGTAATATGCATATATCACATATAATAGATAAGTATTCTGGGAAATCATGATTACCTTCTATGTAGAAACAACTCCTTTATGACTTTTTAGAAAATTTTTATGAATTGTTCTAATTTAATGTTCCCTTAGCTATAGTCAACCTGGTGAAAAGTGTCTTCTAAAAACTATGGAGTCTAAATGCAGATTGAAGCATATTATTTTCACATCAGAACAAAAAAGTTCTCATGGTTTTTTCGATTCTTCTTTCACAAGACTAATGTGGAAATATATTTAATATGATTGCATTTGTATAACCTATATCAGATTTCTTGCCATCTTGGAGAAAGGAGAAAAAGTAAAATTGAAAATAAAAATCTTATAAAAGTAAATGTTGAAACCCATCATTATATGTAATAGGATAAAATAAAATATTATTAAATTGGAAAAAAGAAAAAGAAAAGTCCTTTCCAACTTAGCTAGACTGATCTTCAGATCCCACCAGACTTTTACCCAAATAACTTAAATACAGTAGAGAGGATTAAGAACTGACCTTGAAGTCCAAAAGATCCAGATTCCATTTCTGACACATACAAGCTATATGATCATGGACAAGTTGCTTCACAACTTAGTATCCTGGACAACATTGTAAGATGACCAGTTGCAGAGTGATCACCAGCATTAATAGAGGGAATTTCTCATCTGGAAGTTCTCAGTACCAATGATACTTCAAGTCTTATCCATAGCCTAAATAATAATTGAATTTGTATCACATATTAAGGTTCATAAAGTGCTTTCCTCATGACAAACTTGTGAAGTTGGCAGTATAAATATTATTGATGCATTTTAAAAATGAGTAAATTCACTTTGGAGAAACTAAATGATTAAGTCACCAAGCTAGAGAGTGTTGGAGCAAAGGTCCATGCAATTTCTTTTTCCACTTCAGGCAAAACTCAACAGTCAGAGGCAGGGGCAAAGAAGGAAGGATGGTACCTAACCCTAGAGTCAGATTTGCCTTGAACAAGGAAAAGGAATGTCTGTGCTTAAGTAAGTAGAGTCTGGGGATATTACAGTACTCTAGGCAAAGCAGATGAGGTCATTTCACTCTTTTTACTCATCTGCTTTGTCTAAAATACCAAAATTAAGGATATGCCAACAACACGTACATTTCTTTGGCAGAGTAGAAATGTTTAATCTTAGCACCAGGTTAGAAGAACAATTAGTTTAAAAGGAAGTTATCAGATGTCAGGTGCCTCCCAATTTTATCAATTCTATGTAACTCTTACCTGTGACTTTTTACAAATAACCTATAAATGAGTTATATATTCATCATGCTGCAGGCCTTCTTCTGATTCTAGTAATATTTCAAGGATACCAGTGTAGTACATGAGTTGTCCTTCTGCTATCTCTGCAATCCCAAAACATGACTATATTCCCTGGGTCTTAACAATTAAGCCACCATAATGAGGGTTTAGAAGAGCATAAGTATCACTTGGGATTAATTAAATGACCCAAGTGAAACAACTGGAAGAATACATGATGGTTGAGGGAATCTTCCTCATCCCCCTGGCAAAGAAACCCTCTTGAACTCCAGGGGAAGAGAAGCAACAGTCTACATGAATATGGAGCTTAATTATGCCAAAGAAGCTGCTACCCAAGAGTTGATGTTCTGGTACTTCAGTACTTGGCCTTTAGTGTGAGGCAATATCACTCTAACTCCAGCTTGTGATCCTGGTTCTGCCTTGCCTTCCACAAACCTAGTTTATTTGTAACTATACCATGACTCTGGCAGGAAACCAGTGGGCTACATTGTCACCCACTACGCTAGATCATCTTTATTTGCAACTTAGCAATACTTTAAAAAGCCAAATTTGGATAAAAGATACTGACCTTAAAGTTAAAAAAATCAAAATTCCACCAATTTTACACTTAACTCATTCCTTGGATGAATTCCTTCCCTTCTCTGAGGTTTAATTTCTTCATCTGAAAAAGGAAGAAGCTGAATAGGATTATCTTCATGGTCTCTTGACTTACTATCCATTTGAAACTAGACAGATCATTTCACCATTTAGAGCATTCATTTCCTTTTGTATAAAATTAAGTGGGATGGACTATTTGACTTCTGAGATCTCTTCCAGCTCTATGCACATAGACCTAGTTTGACAAAGCAGGGGCAAGATTTCCCTGATTACCTCCAGGTAGCCATGTGTATTAATGCTGTACATTTGGGCATTTGGCAGTGCAAATGCCCAGGCTATTTCCAGTCTGCTCTCTCTGGCTCATTCCTGAAGTACTCAGACCTTTTGGAGATGATGAAACAATCCCCTTAATGACTACTAAAAGAAGAAGATAACTTAATGGTCCTTTAAAAGGAAGTCACTCTGCTTTTCTCTCCCTTGAATTTTAATTTTAATGAATAGCTCTAGGCTTCCATGAGGAGATGAAGAGAGAGCTGCATACATTCCCCATCCACAGAAGTATGTTGATTCCTTCTACATGGCAGCAAGAGCAGGGAGTTCAACAAGGTGAGTTTGACCCTAGGACTCTGATTGCACCTCTAGTTTGTGTTCCTACACTGACCAAAAGTGACTAAATGTGATCTTGTGACAGAAGCTTTCAGGCTTAGAAAAAGACCTTATAAATTCGAAGGTCCAGAGATGCTGGGTCTATTGTGTGGTGCTGAGAATAGTTTCTGCATTAAAGAGGATGCCACCAATAGAAAAATAAATGGAACCCTTGGACTCATGGTCTAGCTTTCTAGAAGATATGGACTGGGAGAGGATTATTTGGACCTTACAGAGATGATAAATATAAATATGAAAATATCTATTCAGTTGTCCCACAAACTGCATTATGACTGAATGTTTCAAATATCCTAGTTATGTCATTAAAGCTATGTTCATTAAGTTTTCTTTCAATAAATACCTGAGTTTGGGTATGTTAAGCATCACTTCTTTGTCTTTTAAACAATAATTATCCCATTTCTGATTTATATTGTACATTGAGAATCTTTTTACTATCTCCTCAGAGGATCCCAGATGTAAGCCAAACCTAACCTCTAGTAATTTTTCCCCAGAAGGCCAGGGTGTATAATGGGGGCATAATAAAAAGTATGATAAAAAAATCTTCTAACCCCTCCTTTTAGGTAATCAGACTTCTCTAGGGCAAAATACAGTCTGGCTGCATTAGTTCATTCAGAGGGATCTCTTGGTAGTTGGAGAGAGGACAAGGAACTCCAGCCCCAGTGGACCCAAGAGCAATAGTCTGATTGATTGATCCAGCTCTAGGTCCATCTAAAATAAACCTATGTTCTGTATTAAATTAGTCAATCAAAAAGCCATGTCAAAGGCATGAGGATGATGGCTGGAGTGTCAGCATGCATACAAATGCAAAGGACTTTAAAAACCAGAGAAATATATATTCTTTTTTTTAATTAAAGCTTTTTATTTGTATAACATTTGTTTGGGAAGTTCCCCAGCATTGAACTTTACAAAGCTTTCCATTACAAATTTTACCCCCATTCCCCTTCCCTCCCCTAGATGGCAGGAAGTCCACTAAATGTTAATAATATTGAAATACTTGACAAGTTGTGCAAGAAAAATCCTATCTACAAGAAAAAAAAAGAAAATCAGAGAAAGGAAACACAATGCAAGCAAACATCAATAGAGATCATGAAAATGTTACATTGTGGTCCATAGAGAAATGTATATTCTAAGGCTCTTATTCATTCAGGCATTCTAGGATTCTTATCTTATTCCATCCCAGCTAAATTCTAAGCCCTCCCTTTATAACCATCAAAATTTTGCACACTCAGACCTCTTGGCTTGAATACATGAACATAAATTCCCTTAGAGCAGCCCTATACGAGGTGGGGCCGTAAAGGGAAGGAGGCCATGGGAAAGGTCAGTTAGCAGAGACTGAGTGGCTACAGGTTCCCAAGGAAGGTAAAAGAGCAGAGAAGGAAAACGAGATTTAAAAAAAAAAAAAAGAAAATCAGTTAAGGAAAGGGGGAGGGGGTGGGTTACTTTCTGGACTCCGACCAAGTTCTGTTTCTTTCACTTTCCTCAAAGGTGCTTCATCCCACTTCCCTCTTCCAGCTAGTACCCAGACAGGCTGATTAGAAGGCACCTAGTCCCTTTCATTGGTGGACACAGGGACAGAAAGACTGTTGAGATTGAATTGCTCAAACATGCCAGCAAACACAGGCATGAGACTGAGGGTGGAGGAAGAAGAATGCATACATAACATACTATACATGGATGGGTAACTCAGAATCATTCAGAAAGAACAGTGAGGTGACACTTTCCTTTACAGAAACCTGACTAAAGCAATAGGTCTGGTGGGTTTAGTTGGGTATTGTTTTTTGTTTCTTTCTTAATCTTTTGCAACCCAAGGTAAAAAAAAAAAAAAAAGCATTTAGATTTTTAGAACACCTTGTTGAAGCCTGAAGGTCAGACTTGGGAGTAGAAAATGGGCCAAAACAAGTTGCTATTTTAAAGCCTGTGGGTGTGCTGCCCTTCAAAACAGCTCACACTTCTGGTCTAGCAGAAGTGTGATAGCCTGAGCAGGAAGGAAATGGGACTTGAAAGCCAGCACTGCGGTTAGAGCGGGAAGAGAATTCAGAGCATAGAATCTAAGGGAGGGACCTTTAAACACATGTGGTCAAAGAGACCTTAGAACATAGAACCAAAAATGAAATGCCTAAGGAGACCTTCAGAAAGATAAATCACAACTGGAAAGAACCTTAGAGGCCAGTATTTTAGAGATTCTTCATTTTACAGAAAAGGAAACTGAGACCCAGAGAAAAGTAACTGGGACCTAGATTTACTGTCAGTCCTGTATTCATTCATTCATTCATCCAGTATCTACTAAGCACCAGTCACTAGCAAATACTGAGGATCCAGAGAGTTTTCATTCTAGTGGGGAAAACATATGGAAAAGTAAATATGTATAAAATAGATATTAAAAATGCATACATGTTTCATACATTAGAAATAGAAATGCATATGAAGTAAATAAAGGCAATTTGAGGGAAAATGCCACTAGTACCTAGAAGGGATAAGGCTTTTATTGTTAAACCTTTTCAGTCGTGTCCAGCTCTGAGTCCACTTGATGTTTTCTCGACAAAGATGCTGGAATGGTTTGCCATTTTCTTCTCCAATTTATTTTACAGATGAGGAAGCTAAGTCAAACAGGATGAAATCACCTGACCAGGTTCACACAGCTAGAAAGTGTCTGAGGCTGGATTTACCTCAGAACTTATGCTAATTTCAGAGCTAGTACTCTATCAACTGGACCACCTAACTGTCCAAGGTTTATGTTAGAAGTATATACCATCTGAACTGAGCTTGAAAGAAAGCATTCATCTTACATAAAGTAAAAGTGAATGAGGGCAGTACAAGCATGAGTGACAGCTTGAAAAAAGATACTGAGATGGAAGAGTAAATGTCTCATATGAGGGAAAATAAGTAGTAGATCCATTTAGTTGAAATTCAGGTGGCATTAATTAGAATAATGTGCAATAAACCTGGAGAGCTAAGTTGCAGCCAGATGATAAAGGACTTGGCATATGAAACAAAGGAATTAGTCTTTTAGCCTAGAATCAATAAGAAGCTACATTTTGATTAGGACAGCAACATAGCAATTTTATGCGTTAGGAATATTAATTTGACATCTATATAGAGCATACATCTCTGGACCTCAGTGTCTCAGCTGTAAAGCAAGGGACAAAGATAATCATAAATCCCTTCTAGTTCTAATATTTTATTAGCCTACGAAGCATGGGCTCTAGTCCCAGCTAAATCTCTACCTTACTGTGACTTGAGACAAGGCACTTTTCTGACAGAAGTATCAATTTCTCCATCTATAAAAGAAGAGAACTGAAGCAAGATGCCAAATATCTCTTCTAATTCTGATCTGCTGCAATTCTGTTATTCTGTGTTGATTAGGAATATGTCAGACCCCTCTGGTATCCGATCTACCAACTGATTAGTCTGATTTACCAATGGTATTTTCCTCTAGTCTCCTGCAGAGAGATATAATCAACGGTCATGGTTTCCTTTTAAGGAGGAGCTTTGCTTTCACTGTCTCTATATTCTGCCTGTCCCAGCATACTCTGACCTTCAATTGTGCATATACATGCTGCCCAAGGACAGGATTTATGGAGCCAAAATTTACAGTTGTTAACCTTAGCACCTGATCCCATGCTCTTCCCTGGGGCCTTATAGCATGCTGCTTTTTGCATAGTACTGATTCCATGGGCTAGGACTGGGAGGAGAGGATACATTAAAATGGGAAGGATACTCATCTTCCTAAGATCTAGTCCAACCCCTTCATTTGACACATGAGGAAACTGAGGCCTATAAAGATTACCATCCAAGGTGACCAGTTACTAAGCAGCTATTCCAGATACTCAGACTCCAAAACCAGGGTATTTTCTTCCATCACTGGGTCATTGTCTCTCTTAAGAATAATGTGATCTGAATATCATGCCAGTTATACACACCCAGCAAGGTCTCTTGAATAAAAGCAGTGAGAAAAGTGTTGAAACTTTGAGCTGAAATCAAGAAACCTGAATTCAGAACCCTGAATCTGCTACTTACTTTTGTCAGCTTAGGCAGGTCACTTAACCTCTGTGAGCCTCAGTTTCCAGATCTGTAAAATAAGAAGTTGGACTAGACAGCCTCTAAGATAACTTCTAGCTCAAAATCTATGAATAAATAAACATTTATTCAGAGCTTATCATGCGCCAGACAATGTGCTAAGCATTGGGAATATAAAGAAATGAAAAAACAAAACAAAAAAAAACAAAACAAAAAAAAACAGTTCCTGCCTTCAAGAAACTCACAATCTAATATGGAAGGAGAGAGAACAACAATAAAAAGAAGCTGAAAATAGAACATAAAAAACAGAACACAGTAGTGTGCAGAGGCATGTGAAAATTCTGTGGCTGTGGTGGGAAATGAACTAAGAAAATATGAGTTATAGAGTTGATTTCACCTTTCAGAATGATAAGTTTCTAGAGACCATGAACTCTGGTGACTTCAACCAAGTAAGAAATGATGAGACTTCTCTAAGTGCCATCCTTAAAAGGTGAAATATCAGAGTGAAGCTATCCAATATCTACCCTCTATCTTCTCCAATGAGAGGAAGCGAGGGACTCAGGGACAGGAGATACTTAGGAGGTGTGAGTTTCATAATTTATTTTGTCTTGCAGAACGATGAGATCCCATGTTATAAAGGCTTTATCTTAGAAAAAACTGATTATTTTCTGCTCTGGAGGAGTCTTTCATTCTATTTTAAAAGTGATAAGATGATCACTATATTAAATGTTTTTGTTTTCTTATGTTTTAATATTTACAAGTTCCTTTCTTCACAACAAGCCAATGAGACAGACAATGTAAATGTTAATACATCCATTTTGAAGCTAAAGGTTAACTGATTTGCCAAGGATAGCACAGACTGTGGGTGCTAGAGGTGAGATTTAATCCTTATCCACTGACTCTAAAGTCCAGAATCGATTCTATTATTCTTTACTAATATTTTAACTTATACCATAGTTCTTTTTAACCTTTCAACCAAAGGGTAAAGAGAGGGAAGATAAGTTATTTGAGTGAACCCATAGTAATAGAAGTGGAATTTTTTTAAAAACCCATAATCAAAAAACTAAGTGAGAGTGGAATTATAAAATGGACAGATGAGTTTGATCTAAATTTGACAAATTTTCATAGAGGAAATCAGAAGACATGAATTTCAGCTCTATTTTTACTGTGTATGTGACCTTAAGTACTTCCCATCTATAAAACAAACAAATTGAATTTGATGATTTTTAGAGTACTTAGAGCTCTAAATACTACAATCCAATCCCAAATTAAGAAAACACAGGGAGGAAGATTTACAGGGACAAAAGACATCATCCTATTCTGGACCTGTAAGGGAATGTAACACTGTTGTGTAGGGGTCCTTACTACAGAGATTAGGGTAGCTAGGTGGTACAGTGGATAGAGTGCCAAGCCTGAAGTCAGGAAAATTCATCTTGATAAGTCTGACCTCAGACACTTATAACAGTGTGACCCTGGGCGAGTCACTTATCTCTGTTTTTCTCGGTAAAATGAGTTGGAAAAGGAAATGCTAAACCACTCCAATTTCTTTGCCAAGAAAAACCCCAAGAAAGTTAAAAAGAGTCAGTCATAACTGAAAAACAACTACTGGATTGTTTCGAATTCTATATTCTATTGTTTAGAATAGAATAATAATTCTATTGTTTAGAATTCTAATAAGTTTTTCTTATATTATTTCTGAATTTTAAGATTCTCTATTTTTTTGTAAATAGGGAAGCAAAATAAGAATAGAGACTGGAACTATGGTTTCCTTTTCACTGGGACATCCTAAATAAGGGAATTCTCTTTGCTTTTCTCTATCCTTTTAGAACCTTCTCTGCAATTTATAGTCTTCCCTTATAAATAAGCTCCACTATATGCTAGATCTCTAGTTGGTGTAGAAAATGTAGAGAGGGAAAAGAGAAATGTAGTTACTAGAACCAAGATGCAATGGCAAAGAAATCAGCAGAGGAGTTAGGGAGGGACAAAACAGATCTCTGAATCTTACAAGTGAAACACATTCAAACTCAGGTTCAGACTCAGGCTGGCATTAGGAATAAGAGAAGATTCTAAAAATAATGAAAAAAGAAAGTCCTGGGACTGAGGGACTGAGGAATTGTATCTGGCTCCAAGCATTAGTTGATGAATTGGGAAGCCAAATCGAATGATCACAGACCAAACCTCATTCCATTGACAATGAAAACCAGTTGAGATATTATTGCAATATTCCAAGTGTGAGATGCTGTCAGCTTGTCTTTATAGAATACTAAACATAAGAATGTAGCCTGAATCACCCTGAAATTTTAATTGGTAATGAAAGTTAAGTAATCAAACTTTTAAGTACTATACCATCATTTTAAAGAATAATATTGTTTTAAAAGGCTTGTTTAAGATAGCTGTATCAGACATATAGATATATACTGGTAGATGTATAGATTGTCTCCCTTAATAAAATGTAAGCTCATTGAAGTAAAGATCTATTTTGTTTTTGTTTTCATATCTCTATAGTTTAGCACAATATCTGGCATTTAGAAGGTATCCAGTAAATGCACTGTACTTGAGTGATTGATTGAACTGAAGAGGCAATATAGTGAGAATGAAGAAGAGATAGCAAATACTCAAATTTTAAAAATCAACTGTATAATTACAAAATGAGAGAAATACAGCTACATGTCAGTTCCCCTGGGGCAAAAAAGTAGGGGATTTTAGTGGAATTCAAGCTTAGTAGGAATCAACAATTGGCAGAATAGTATAAAAAAAACAAAGGTAATTTCAGGCTGAGTTTTGAACAAAGTAAATAATAGTCTACATCAGGCAAGGTGATCAGAGACTCATAGGGGACAATAATAAATGATTAATAATATAGATTTCAATTTACAGAAGTGCTCCGAATACATTAGAACTCTATAAAGTAGATAGTACAGGCATCATTATACTCATTTTACAGATGAAAAACTGAAGTTCAGAGAGAGTAAATGATTTATTCAAGATCACACAGTTATTAAGTGTCAGGGGCAGAACTGAGCTTAGCAAAGGAGATATTCTGCATACTCACAAGAGTTAAGTAATTTAATGAAGAAGTTTTTTTAAATACATACTTAAGTATTCAAAAGCTATTATCTATGTAGTCACTTTAGTTCCCTCCCATTCCCAATTTGGGAATTTGGGGTCACAGTAGGTCTAAAGCAAAAAAAAAAAAAACATACCATTCAGTCCCATAGTTGGGAATGAATATTTCCCATCCCATCTTATTGACCTCCACTAAAATATCTCACTAAATGTGCAAGAGTGTGGACCCCTCTGACAGTATCATGAAGTCTAGTCATTAGAACCCTACTTAGAATAGTGTTTCTAAATGAATGAAGTACATAGGAATACATATGAAATCAAATATATTGAAATATTTATATATTTTTTAATTCATTAACTTCATTCTAAGAACCTCTTGCCTTAAGGATATAATTTCTCTGCAAACAGCATTAAGCCCTTTCCCTTCTTTTCTCTGGATGGTCTGATGGATACATATTAATCAATAAGTTTCATTATTACTTAAAAAATGATATAAGCATCAGCTGAAATAACAGGATATAAGGATCATGAGATAGTCACCAGCTGATCCTAGATAACAAAGAAATAAGTACCTCCGCCATCTATCATTCCAAATATACACTTGTCAATTCTTGGCCAGTCATGCATTCTAATAAGTTTATCTCCAGCTTAAGTACTTAACCTTGGTTTGTTGAAATGGTCAGTTATGTCTTCTTCCTTAATCATACCCTTGCCACCATATTGCATTCAGTTGTGAGTGATACATTGTAGGAAAGCTAGTGACAGAATAACAGAGGGCTAGAGACCATGCCTTACAATGGCTGGTTGAAGGAACTGGGATATTTAGCTTGGAGAAGAGAAGATATAAGAGAGGAAGAGAAAACATATGATCATTGTTTTCAAGTATCTGTAAGACTGAGATAGAGCCAAGACAGCAAAAAGAAGCCAGAAAGGTAACTGAGTTCTCCCTAATCCTCCTCAGAAACAAGGTTAAATCAGACCTCCAAAAGCATTCTGGAGGGACAGGATCCAAAAAAAGACAGAATGAAACAATTTTCCAGTCCAGGATAATTTAGAAGAACTTCAGGAAAGGTTTGTTTCACTTGTCTAAAACAGGAACAGAGCCCAGAATAGGCAGTCTCTAGGAAAGTCAGGGGAAACTCTTAGCCAGAGCACAGATCAGCAACCTTGGCCCTATAGTCTTAGATAAGCAATTGTGAGGACTCCAACCCCAGCACAGAAGGCAAATTGCCAGCTCCAGAAACTTGGACATAAAATAGGCTAAGCCATCCCAGTATACCTTAGGCCCTGGAACAGAAAGCCAGTGACCAGGCCCCTGGTTCTTAGCACAAGAAGCTTGGAACAGTACCCTCTATGCCCCAGGAGCAGAGCTCAACTTTATAAATGAGCAAAAAACAGAAAAGAGTCCTGACCATAGAAGATTACTTATAGTGACAGGGAAGATCCAAATACAAAAGCAGAAGAGGACAAAAATGTCAAAATCCCTACATGTAAAATTTCAAAGGGAAATATGAATTGTTTTCAATTCCAAAAAGCTTTTTTGGAAGAGCTCAAAAAGAATTTCAAAAATCAAATAAGAAAGGTAGAAGAATATTTGGGAAAATAAATGAGAGGTTTGGAAGAAAGAGTCAACAGTTTGGTAAAGGAAGAACAAAAATTTCCTGAAGAAAACAATTCCTTAAAAAGGAGAATTGTACAAGAAGGTTAAAGAGATATAAAAGCTAAATGAAAAAAAATGATTCCTTAAAAATTAGAAGTGGGAAAGTGGAAACTAATGATTCCATGAGACAAGAGTTAGTCAAATAAAATCCAAAAAATGAACAAAATAAAAGAAAATATCTCATTGGAAAAACAACTGACCTGGAAAATAGATCCACTAGATATAATTTGGACTAGCTAAAAACCATAGCAAAAAAAAAAAGGAGCCTGGGGCAGCTAGGTGGTGCAGTGAATAGAGAACCAGCCCTGAAGACAGGAAGACCTGAGTTCAACTCTGGTCTCAGATACTTAACATTCCCTAGCTGTGTGACCCTGGGCAAGTCACTTAACCTCATTTGTCTCAGCAAAAAGCAAAAAAAAAAAAGGGAGCCTGGATAGCATCTTTCAAATTATCAAGAAAAATTGTACTGATATCCTAAAACCAGAGGGTATTAATCATCCATCTCCTTCTAAAAGAGATCCCAAAATGAAAACTCCAAAAAATATTGTAATCAGAGTCCAGAATTATCAAGTCAAGGAGAAAATAATATAAACAGCCAGTAAGAAATAATTCATATATCAAGGAGCCACAATCAGAAGTACACAGGTCTTAGCAGCTTCTATATTAAAGGATTGGCAGGCTTGGAATATGATATTCTAGAAGACAAAGGAACTTGGATTACAACCAAGAATAAACTACCCAGCAAAATTGAGCTTAATCTTTTTTTTTGGGGGGGGGAGAATGGAAATTCAATGATATTGGAGATTTTCAAACTTTCCTGATGAAAAGACCAGAGCTGAAAGGAAAATTTGATCTTAAAGACTCAAGAGAAGCATAAAAAGGTAAATGGGGAAGGAAACATGTTACTCAATAAGATTAAACTGTTTACATCACTAAATTGGAAGCCAGTACTTGTAACTTGTGAGAACTGTATAACTATTGTGGCCATTAGAGAGAATATTCATAATAGATACAAATTGACTTTGATACAATGATAGAAAAAAATTGAGCTGAATAAAAGGGATTTTACTGGGAGAAGAAGGAAGAAGAAGGCAGAATAGCATAAATTATATCACATGAAGAGAATGTACAGGGGAAGAAGAGAGAGATGGGCATTGTCTCAACCATAACTCTCATTGCATTTGCGTCAGAGAAGGAATTACATACACACTCAGCTGGGTAGAGAAATTTATCTTACCCGATAGGGAAGTAGGAGGAGAAAGGGGGGAAATGGGAGGGGAAGCTCATAGAAGGAAGGGCAAATTATGGAGGGTGACAGTCAGAAAGCAAAACACTGGTGAGGACAGACAGGGTGAAAGGAGAGAGAAAAGTATAAGTGAAAGAAAATACGTTTGAGGGAAATACACAGTTAGTAATCATAAGTGTGAATGGGAATGGGATGGCCTCTTCCACAAAATGAAAGTGGATACCAAAGTGGATTAAAAACCAGAATTCTATAATATGTTGTTTACAATAAATACATTTGAAGCAGAGATACACACAGAATAAAGAAAAAAAGCTGAAACAAAATATATTATGCTTCAGCTGAAGTTAAAGAAAAAGCAGGGTAGCAGAAAAAAACAAAAGTAAAAATAGATTTAATTAAAAGAGATAAGGAAGGAAACTAAATCTTGCTAAAAGGTACTATAGATAATGAAATAATATCAATACTAAACATATAGGCATCAAGTGATATGGCGTCCAAATTCTTAGAGGAGAAGTTACAAAAAGAAATTATAGGAAGAAATAGACAGCAAAACTATACTGAGAAGGGACTTCAACCTCCCCTTCTTAGAATCAGATAAATCTATCCAGAAAACAAAAAAAAAGTAAATAGAATTTTTAAAAAGTTAAATATAATAGACCTCTGGAGAAAATTGAATAGAAAGAGGAAGGAATATACCTTTTTTATCTGCAGTACATGCACATACACAAAAGTTGACTTTGTATTGGGATATAAAAACCTCACAATCAAATGCCAAAAAAAAAAAAAAGCAAAACTATTAAGTATATTCTTTTCAGATCATGATGCAATAAAAAATTAAATGTAATAAAGGGTTATGGAAAATAAATTAAAATTAATTGTAAACTAAATAATCTCATCCAAAACAATGAATTATCAAACAACAGATTATAGAAATAATAAATTATTTCATCTAAGAGAATGACAATAATGAGACAAAATTTGTAGGATACAGGCAAAACAGTAGTTAGAGGAAAATTTATATCTCTAAATGAATAATACAAAGAAAGAGGACAGCAATGAATCAGGCATGCAAACAAAAAATCTAGAAAAGTAATAAATTTTATATTCTCTACTTAATATCAAATTAGAAATTCTGAAAAATCAAAGGAGAAATTAATAAAATTGAAAGTAAGAAAACTATTGAACTAATAAATAAAACTAAGAGTTGATTTTATGAAAAAAACAATAAAATAAACATTTGAATAATTAGATTTTTTTCTAAAAGAAAAAAACAAATTACCAGTAATCAAAAATAAAATTTCTCCACCAAGAAAGAAGAAATTAAAGCAATAATTAGGGTTATTTTGTCCAACTGTATGTCAATAAATCTAATAATCTAAGTGAAATAGATAAATATTTAACATGTAAAATACTCAGACTAACAGAATAAGAAATAAAATATTTAAATAATCCTGTTTTAGAAAAAAGAAATTGAACAAGCATTGATGAGCTTTCTAAGAAAAAATCTTAAGGATCACATGGATTTACAAGTGAATTCTACCAAACGTTTAAGGAACAACTAACTCCAATACTACATAAACTATTTGGGAAAATAGGGGAAGAAGCTTCTTTTATGACACAAATATAGGGCCAAGAAGAGCCAAAGCAGAGAAATAAAATTGTAGACCAACTTCCCTTGTGAACATATTGCAAAATTTTTCAATAAAATATTAGCAAGGAGACTACAGAAATTTACCAGCAGGATAATACACTATAACCAAATGGAATTTATACCAGCAATGCAAAAACTGATTCAATATTAGAAAAACTATCAGCATAATTGACTATATTAATAACAAAACTAACAGAAATCATATAGCTATCTAAATAGATGCAGAAAAAGCTTTTGATAAAATGCAGCACCCCCTTTCTATTAAAAAACTAGAGATCATAGGAATAAATGGAATTTTTCTTTAAAAAGGTAAGTAGTACCTAAAAACATTAGCAAGCATCATATGTAATGGGGAAAAACTAGAAGCTTTCCCATTAAGATCAGGGGTAACAACTAGTCTTTCTGATTCCAGGTTCAACACTATAGCCACTATTCCATGTTTCCTCTGCTTGACTCCATAAGGTAAAACTTTTTTTATATATATAAAGCTTTTTATTTACAAAACATGAGTGACCTTTGAACATTGACCTTTGCAAAAACTTTTTTTTCCCAAGCTTTTCCCCTCCTTCCCCCCACCCCCCCATCCCTAGATGACAGGTAATCTAATACATGCTAAATAGGAGAAATTATATGATAAATACAATACATGTATACATATCTATACAGTTATCTTACTGCACAAGAAACATCAGATCTAGAAAGAGAAGAAGGAAAAAACAACCTAAGAAGGAAAACAAAATGCATGGAAATATTCACAGAAAGCATTAAAATGCTGTGTGGTGGTTCACTCTCAGTTCCCATAGGCCTCTCTCTGGATGTATATGACTATCTTCATCGCAGCACAACTGGTTTGAATCACATCATTGTTGAAGAGAACCATGTCCATCAAAATTGATCATCGTATAGTCTTGTTGCTGTGTATAATGTTCTCCTGGTTCTGCTGATTTCACTCAGCATCAGTTCATGCAAGTCTCTCCAATCCTCTCTGAAATCCTCCTGTTGGTCATTTCTTACAGAACAATAATATTCCATAACATTCATATACCATAATTTATTCAGCCATTCTCCAATTGATGGGCATCTTTTCAATTTCCAGTTTCTTGCCACTACAAAAAGGGCTGCCACAAACATTCTTGCACATGTGGGTCCCTTTCCCTCCTTTAAAATCTCTTTGGGATATAGGCCCAGTAGAAACACTGCTGGGTCAAAGGGTATGCACTGTTTGATGACTTTTTGAGCATAGCTCCAAATTGCTCTCCAGAATGGCTGGATCCGTTCACAGTTCCACCAACAATGTATCAGTGTCCCAGTTTTCCCACATCCCCTCCAACAGTTATCATTATCATTTCCTGTCATTTTAGCCAATCTGACAGGTGTGTAGTGGTATCTCAGAGATGTCTTAATTTGCATTTCTCTGATCAATAGTGACTTGGAGCACCTTTTCATGTGACCGGTAATAGTTTCAATTTCTTCGTCTGAAAATTGTCTGTTCATATCTTTTGACCATTTATCCATTGGAGAATGGCTTGAATTCCATAAGGTAAAACTTGTAGCAAGAAAAAATGAATTTAGAATCTAGACAAACAGATCTCAGCTCAAGATCACAAATATCTCAGTCATCAGCAAGGTCTCAAGGATTAAGGTGTTAACTTATTTTCAAAATGACTGGATTCAGATCCTGCCTCTGATTCTTACTAGCTCTGTGACCACAGGAAACTCACTAGTCTTTTTGGGCTTCAGATTCTTCACTTGTAAAAATGGTGTGATACTTAGAGCTAAAGCGCTTATGACCCTTAATTTCTTCATATGAGCTATTTCAATGTGGGATAAATTTAGCCTCCCATAAAATGGACTGTGTCAACTTGTAATGAGCTCAAGTGAAAGCTTGATCATCTATTAGGGTATTGTAGGGGAGATTCCTGCTCAGGTAAGAGTCAAACTAATTGCCTTTGAAGGTCTGTTGTAGATCAGAGAATCTGTGAAATATCAGAAACATTACAAAGTCTATATTTCCAATGACTTTGTGAATTATTACATTCCAGGATCATAGGACTTAGAAATAGAAAAAAACAAAGTCCAACTCCCTCATTTTACAATTGTCTGTCCAATATCACATAATCAATAGCAATGCCAGCACCTAAATCCAAATCCAGGAACATTTCCATAATATCACAATGGATGTAGGATCAAGAGGAAAAGGAAAGGAAGGAAATAATTATTTATATGATGCCTACAAATTTCCTTGTATTTAATAAGAAAGAAAAGAGCCAAAGATGACACTGATGTTTCAAGTCTAGGTAACTGGGAGGATGATAGAGAGATTGATTGAAACAGTAAGATCAAAAGTAAGAAAAAGTTTGGGGATCCTGTGTTGAGAGAATGTTGATGTATTCATTCGGGGAATTGAGTGCCAGTTGTGAGAGGTTCACTTAACCATCAAATTCACTATTCAGGCAGTGACATCTTACAGACAAATGGAGATACAGCACTAGATATTGGGAGAGAGGTAAAGGTTGGAAGCATAGATTTAACTACCAATCATTCTTATCAAGAGAGGAGTTCTGATAATAAATAAGCTAATGGAAGGAGCACATTTTTTAAAAAGAGTGAATGCCCTGAAGTCAAAACAGTGAGAGCAAAAATGGCATGCCCTCCCTACTTATCCTCTGGCACAATCAGGGATATCCAGCATAGAGGTTTCCAGGCTCATCTATATTCACAGAATGTTAAAGTCAGGGATTATGAAGGAATGAGACTATAGAGTCAGAGGAATACCCCTAAGAATTGTGAGGAAAGGCCAGGAAGTTGGAGGAAAGGAATCAGAGAAGAAAAAGCCAGAGAATTATGAGAAATGTGGCTAAGAATTGGAAAGAAGGTATATAATTATAGGGACAAAACCAGGGAATCAAAGGGATGAGGCTAGGTAACTACAGGGAAAGGGGACAGAAAAATTTGGGTGGTAAGTCCAGAAAACCCTGGCAGAAAAGTCACCAACAATCTAACTGCTACAGATTTCTTTTTGGCCACCCATCCTCACTCTTCCATTCTGGTATTTCTCAAGGTCCTGTTAGCCATTCTCCACGAGCATTACTGTGCCATTATAGTCTATATGACACTGATCCATGGGTTACCTAGGTGAGTGTCTTGCCCTGAGAATCCCTAGTATCTATAAGGCTGCTATTGTCCTAATTCAAGATGAGGTTTCCAAGATATAATTGCATTTAGCCTTCTCACTCTGGAGTATAAGGAATAGGAGAAAGAAGATGAAAAAAATAAGAATTGGTGACAAACCAAAAATAAGATTTTGTATTCCTTTTGTCATACTATCTACTTTCTGATTACTAGTCTAGTTAAGTACAGATAGGCTCATTACTAGTAGATTGACCAATTAATGATGGAGTATTTGGCCATGGCAAGCCAAGATATGCAAATATAAAATGGTTCTCATTTCTACATTCTTGTAATGGTAGTAAAGATGAGCAAAAAGAGGCAGATAACACTAAGAATCATGCAGCATTTAGATCACTAGAAGCTTTAATCTAATTGTTCATATTTGAAAGTAAAAAGCAAATCAGTCTAGTACCTTTGCCAAGATCCAGATGGAATCCAAAGAAATCTTAAAGGAAGGAAAGGGCCCCACATGTGCAAGAATGTTTGTGGAAGTCCTTTTTGTAGTGGCTAGAAACTGGAAACTAAATGGATACCCATCAATTGGAGAGTGGCTGAATAAATTATGGTATATAAATGTTATGGAATATTATTGTTCTATAAGAAATGACTGGCAGGATGGTTTCAGAGAGGCCTGGAGAGACTTGCATGAACTGATGCTGAGCGAAGTGAGCAGAACCAGGAGATCATCATACATGGCAACAACAATAATATATAATGATCAATTCTGATGGACATGGCTCTCTTCAACAATGAAATGTTTCAAACCAGTTCCAATTGTCAGTGAAGAAAGCCATATACACCCAGAGAGAGGGATATGAAATGTGGACCACAACATAACATTTTCATGCTGTCTATTGATGTTTGCTTTCATTGGGTTTCCTTTCTCTGATTTTTTTTTCTCGTAGATACGATTTTTCTTGTACAACAATAAGTGTGGAAATATGTATACATATACATATATTTGATTTGTCAAGTATTTTAACATAATTAACAGGTAGTGGATTTCCTGCCATCTAGGGAAGGGGTGGGGACTAGGGAAAAATTTGTAACAGAAAGCTTTGTAAGGGTCAATGTTGAAGAATTACCCATACATGTGTTTTGCAAATAAAAAGTTTTAATTAAAAAAAAAAGATCCAAATGGAATCATAAAGAGTAGTAAATGACTGAAAGGACTAAATAATAATATAGTGTATATATGTATGTGTATATATGTATGTATTCATATACATATATTTGCATGTGTACCTGTGTATATGTATATCAACACTATACACACCAAAGATTTTAATATTTATTTAATTATAAAGAATAATTACTATAAGAAAAGGACATTTCTCTGCTTCATTACATAATTAATATTTAATGATTTGGTTTGAAACTCAAATTAATTACCTAATAAGAAAGAGATTTCAAGTTTATTAAGGAGAAATTAGTTATCCAAACATGCCCCTAAATTTCTATATAAAATCAATTATAATAGCAATGAGTTGAGTGGCAGGCTAAGGTTGGGTTACTCACAAGTGAAGATGATTAGGCCCCAGATCCTATATGACCTGATTCCTGTTGGATCTTTTTTTCCCCACTATACTGCAGGGGGAAAAATGACCAGAAAAACAATTACCAATCTATATGCATACTTTCCCAGATATAATATGTCTTAGTGTGTATATGACTACAAATATATATTTATATGTCATATAATATATATGTATATATACTCTAGAGCTTTTTCTTAATCTCTTTACTATAATGTATTATAGCTTTTTTACACATACCATCCATTGTCCCATGGATGATACTCATTTTCATTTTTTTCAAATACTATCATTTTCTAATAGTTCTAAAAAAAAAGATGGGATGTTAGGGGAAAATTTAGGGTCATTAAAAATAACTCTGCAACTTTGCAAAAATGATCCAGGAGATTACGTGTACGTGCATGCGTATGCACAAATTGAAAGTATCCTTGTTGAGAATATTGGTAAGGAATAAGCAGGTTTTTGCAAGTGATGTTACAGGATAGACATTATTTTTACCATAATATAATTGACTGAAAGGTATGGAGAATGCAAGATCATGTTTTTATTCTTTGTTAACTATCAAAAAAAAGTATTTGATTCATTAAAAGAAAACACTATCTAGAAATCTAAAGGCTGTCCTAGAACAAAGTGTCTTCTACACATGCATCAAAATTATATAAGATTCCTTGAAAGGCATGAAAATAAATATAAGCTGGTTAGACAGTACTCTGATCATAAAAACTAGACACAGCATAAAAATATGCTTGTCAAAGATGCTGACTTCTATCATGGAAGATATCCAGGGCAGAATGTTGTTTTGGTTTTTTTTTTAATGGTTAATGAGGTTCCCCAAATGCTCCTGTTTGAGGATGAGATTGTCCTACTTGAAATAAATCCCACAACTTTGTTTATTCCTGGGTAAGATCTATAATCACTCAGTAGAGTTTTGCATAACTATACAAACAGGAACAACCAAATGAGTGAAGAATGCCTGTTTATCCAAAATATGATATGCTATTATATAGACAATTTATATATATTTTATTATTATATATCGTATATAATATTATATATAATTATTATATTATATATTATACATATAATAATTATTATATATATAAATATTATATATATATTATTATGTATATATTATATAGACAATAGAGCTCATCCATCAATTCATAGATCTCAGACAAACACTGAAAATAATTAAACAGAATTAAACAGAAGAACAAACTAGACCTTTAGAAAATGGCAATCATTTTAATAAACTTAAATTTCTCCCTAAAGTCCCATCTTTTTTTAGTATCAATATTTTGTTGTATGTCTATGGCTTAATAGATAATTATAATGTTTGAAGAAATGAAAATAAGCTTCACCCATAGGGCTTGTGAATGGGCTCCAACATGTTACAGGAAAGAAATTTTTTAAAGCTTTAAACCAAGAGATATGATTAAAAAACATATAAGTAAAATAAAAAGCATAGGGGCAGCTAAGTGGTGCAGTGGATAGAGCACCAGCCTTGAAGTCAGGAAGTCCTGAGTTCAAATCTGGCCTCAGACACTTAACACTTCCTAGCTGTGTGACCCTGGGCAAGTCACTTAACCCCAATTGCCTCAGGGTAAAAAATGTGGGTTGATCATAAAGTAAGGACAAGGGAGAATTGATGAACAATACTCTCCACTGGGATTCTCATGAAATGTCAAAACACACACACACACACACACACACACACACATTGTATGAAAACCTATGTTGAACTTATCAGTCAACATAGAGAAAAGTCTTCCCTAAAGGATAAGCAATTATGACTGGATTACAGCCTGCCTCATTGGGAGAATACTAACATCAGTGTTAAAATACTAATACCCCTATTTGAGCATTTGAAAACATAAAGCTTTATTAAAAAAAAAACCTTTGAGGTCATCAGACTAGACATCCAATATTATTTTTCAGATTAAACCAGGCTTGTAAAATGATTAACTTAAGGTCACAAAGTTAATAAATATTAACACCAGGACTCAAATCCAAGTTTCTTGACTATGAATTCAGAATTCCACTACAGACATAAGGTGATTTAATAATTCTTACCTAGTACATAAAGATTAATAGGTATCCCTTAGCTGACCAACCTTCTTAGAGCCAGTATTCTTAACTTTGTAAAAAGTATCACAGTCCCACTTGGCAATCTGATGAAATGTGTCTATACCTTGGGCACTAGGTGGCTCAGTAGAAAGAGTGTCTGGTCTAAAGTCAGGAAGACCTGAGTTCAAATGCAGCCTCAGACACTTTCCAACTATGTGATCCTGGGCAAGTCACTTAACTCCATTTGCCTCAGTTTCTTTATCTATAAAATAAGCTACAGAAGAAAATGGCAAATCACTCCAGTATCTTTGCAAGAAAACTCCAAATGGGGTCATGAAGAGTCAGACATGATTGAAAAATGACTCAACAACAACAAATGTATCCCTCCTCAGAATGACGTAATTAGAAAGAAAATTAATTATATTAAAATTAAAATGTAGGGTTTTTTCCTATCCAAGATTTCCTAAAATGGTCTGTGCATGCCAGGTTAAGAACCCCTACTCAAGAAGTAGATGGGAGTCGCAAGGAAATATTGTGCCTGCCTCCATCCTAGAAAAGGTCGGCAGAGGATTTGTAGAAAGAGTTTTCAGAATCCCTGTCCCCAGAGACCTTTAAATCATTAAAAGTTTTATAAACAACATCTGGTTTGAATAAATGCCTGAGGGCAAGGGCTGTCTCAGGTCATTTCCAGCTGGATAGATTTAAAAGTTTATGAATAGTGTTGGTCCATGAACTGGCTGCCATCCCAGAGTCCTGAGACCCGAGATAAAAATGTTCTCATCAGTAGGGAGACATTGAAGTTACCTGGACTTGGGAAAGCTTGCCAGCATAAAAAAGTTTTTTTGAGGGATAAGGGGACTGAGATATCATACCTTAATATAAGATTAAATTAATGGGAGTCTATCCTTTGGGACTTGAAGTCAAGAAAGTATATAATACTTTGTACTCTCCACCTCCTTGTCTTTTCTCCATGATCTGTCTTCCTTCTCCCCTCCCCAACACTACACAAGACCTACCTCCTCTTTAAATTTGGCCAGAACAGAGAATGGCACCAGAAACCAAGGAAATTTCCTGCTTTTGGATGTAAGTTTAATTAATTCCTTTCTTGCTTCCTCCAAAGCTTTCTTGTCTCTAAATGAAACATCTCCAGCTTCCTCAAATGAAAAAGTATAATGGGAAAAGTCAAGAGAATATGATTTGAATCCTACACACATATTGTCTCCTTGACTATAAGCAAATCATTTCTCCTCTCTTTGTCTCAGTTCCCTCATATATTGCAAAGAAGGTAATGGATTGCTTATCTCACAGGACTGGTGTGAGGAAAACATTGTATAAACCTTAAAGCTATATATAAATGGGACCAAATTTTATTTAACTGATTCTAGTATAACATGTTCTCTAGTCCCTCCACCATCTTGGTCACTGTCTTCTGGAAAATTCCAACTTGTTGATGTCCTTCATCAAAGATAGTATCCCAAACTCTATGGATTAATTTAGTCTCAGATGACACTACTTTTGCCCCTACCAAAGTTTTTGTTTCCTCTGTTGAATTTCTATTGAGCTTGTTAGTTAGTTAAATAGCCATTTTTTTTTCACATGCACTTAAATGCTTATCTCCAGCTCCAAGAATCTATTCTTTATGGATGCCCAAACATCACCATAGGCTAAGAGGTCAAATGGATTTTGGGGTAGCTTGTTAAGAGTAATGATATGATATACTCTTTTAGGACAAAGGAAAGATTACCATAGGTATCTCAGAGAGAGAGAAACAGAGACAAAGAGAGAGACACAAAGAGAGACTCTTTAAAGTATGACCTTGCCATGCCATGGGAGTAACAGATAGAGGGAGCTCAAAAGACTACCTGAGAGCCAAACTACTTTTCCTAAAAATTAAAAGTAAATGGGTTCAGTGGATGTGGAGTGTGGCCTGGATGAGCAATGCTGCTAACTAAAACCAGGTAAGGCTGGATTGGGACTGTAAAATAGTCTGGAAACTGAACTCTTGAGATCTGGGTTGTGTTACAGACTCTGGGGTTTGAATTCTGGGATATCTGTCTGGACATTTATGACCTCTGTGACCTTAAGTCATTTAACCTTCCTGATTTCAGTTTCTCCATCCATAACATGGAGAAATTGGACTAGGTTACCTCTGAGTTTCCTTCAACTTCTAAAAATATGAAATAGCACTTGTAACATCTGATATTCAATACATCTAACTCATCATCTCTCATAGTAAGACCCTTTTCCTAGTTTTTTCCACCTAAAATCATAGATCTGGAGTCAAAGAGGAAATATCTAGTTTATAAATTCTCAAACTTTTTTGCTCACAGAACCCTTAATATCTTGATAATTTTCCACAATGCCCTTGAATCAAAAGGAATACTTCATAGTATAGATATATAGATATATAATAATCTCTGCTGATTAAGTAGTTAGTTCCAAACAAGTTAGTATTTATGGCTTAACAACAAAAATTGTACCCATAAATTGAAAGAAAAACATATCTTTATTTCATTCTCTGATAATTACAATTGCTTATTAATGAAATATCTATGTCTCTTAGGCATTATCCAGTTTCTTAAATCTTAGGATCCAGTGAGATGGCAGGACCAACATTTTCTTTCCCATAATACATTTCCATAATATATGTAAGTTAAAAGAAAAAACATCTTCATTTCATTTTTCAATAATTACAATTACTTACTAATATATTGTTCATTCCTCTCAGACACTACCCAATTTCTCAAACCTTGGGATAAGATGAGATAGCAGCACCTACATTTCCTGTTTCATTTCAATTTTCATAGGGTACTTGTTTTTATCATAGCAAAAACCCAGTTCCACAAAGATATGATAGCAAAAGAAAATGATTGAAGGAAATAGAGTAGGTAATGAGAAAACCAAATTATCACTCTTTTCAAATTATATGATGGTATCCTAGAGGGGGTAGGAGGAAGGAAGGAAAAATTTGGAACAGAAAGTTTTGCAAGGGTCAGTGTTGAAAAATTACCCAAGGAGGACTCGAGGTCAGAGACACCATGCCCCATGCCCTAGATCTAGAGATGATTACAAAAACAAGTTGTTATAAATAAATAAATGAGCAGAAATAATCCAATTATAGAAAGTTACCAAAAGGAAGAAAAAAATCAGGATTCATCTTTAGAGGAGGATACAGAAAAGAAAAAAAAAAGCCCCTCCTACCTCAAGGAGTAATGTCAAATAGTGACCTAGTTGAAAAGAATTCATTGAAGAACTCAAAAGAAAAAGACTTTAAAAATCAAATAAAGATTTAAGGGGTGGAATTTTGTTTAAATAAGAACTAAGCAAGATAAACAAGAAGATTATGAAAAGAAAGTTAACCAACTACAAAAGGAGATCCAAAATCTTAAGGAAGAAAATGACTCCTTGAAAATTAGAATTGGACAAGAGGAAGCCAGTGAAGTTACAAGAGACCAAGAAATAATAAAATAAAATATAGAGAATGAAAAAAAAATAAAAGAGAATATGAGATATTAAAAAAAATAAAAATGGATCAGAGAACAGATCAAGAAAAGAAAGCACAAGAATAATTGGACTACCTGAAAGCTACAATCAAAAAAAAAAAAAACCTCAATAAAATAATAGAAGAAATAATTTTTAAAAATCATCCTGAAGTGTTAAAAACAAGTGGGAATGATAGAAATAGAAAAGAAAATTCATCAATCACTACCTGAAAGATACACTAAAAGGAAAAGTTGTAGGAATATCATAGCCAAAATCCAAAATCCCCAACTCAAGGAGAAAATATCTCAAGCAACAAGAATAAAATAATTCAAATATGGTAGAGCTACAACTGGAATAACACAAGACCTAGCAGCAGCTACATTAAAAGACTTTAGGTCTTAAAACACTATATATCAAAGAGCAAAAGAAGTGGGGTTGTGGCCCAAAATATCGTACCCAGAAAAGTTAAGCATCATTTTGAATAGGAAAAAAGAACATTCAATGAATGTGTCAGACTTCCAGGATTTGCAAAAAGACCTGAACTTAACAGAAAATTTGACAGAGAAGATCCAAGAAAAATATAAGGTAAATATCAAAGACTAATTTCATGGGGCTCAATAAGGACAAACTATTTGTGTTTTATATGTGGAAATGTAAACCACATTGTAAGATTGTCATTATTAATTGGGTAGTTTGAAAGAAAGATTAGGGTAGAACTGAGTATGAGGTGATTCTAAAAAGTAAAACTGTATAGGAAAAGGTAAAAAAAAAGTAATTGTCTTATACAAATGAAATACAAGAGGAAGAACTGACACAGAGGAGAGAACTGGTAGTTCTAGAACCCTTCTCTCTTCAGGAATGGGTTAAAGAGATAATATATACATATATATATATGCATATATATATATACTTATAAATATTTAGAAGGGTATAAAAGTCTTCTAAATTGAGAAAGAAGTGAGAGGATAAGGCAATAGGGAGGAGGGAGAGGAAAAGGGAAGGATTTTTAGAGGGAATCCTACTCACTTAAAACAGGGTTAAAGCAAGAACAACTTAAACATTTAGAGGGGAAAAAAGTCTTCTAAATTTATAAAAAGAAAAATAAGAGAGTGAAGGAATAGACAAAGGGGGCAGGTAGATCAACAGGAATGTGATAAAGAGGGTCGACGTATTTGAAAGGCTAAAACAGTTATCGAAATTCAGATAAAAACAAGAAGGCAAGGGGAAAGGATCGGAGGATAGGATAAGAGAGGAGTAGATTAAGTAATGGGAAGGCAAGGTAGTGGGAAGAAGTAAAGCAGAGGAGTCAGGATTGACAGGAAATAAGAGATACACATAAACATAAAATAAAGATAAGTAGAACTTATTATATAATAGAGCAGGGGTAGTAATCATGATCTCAAAGTTAAAGCTAAAATAGATTTAATCAAAAGAGAAAAACAGGAAAACTGTATTATATGTCAGTCATGTTGATTAATGTTGCTTTAGACTATTTAAAATAACTAGACAGTATAAAATTAGGGTATTGCTGTGGTGTGGGAAATGAGTTGGTTCAGTTAGAAAAATATGGAAAGACTTGGATTTATGAAGGAAGATATTATCCACTGTTAGAAAAACAGAGGACACATGAATATAGTATAATCTTTCATTGATGCATATGAATGTATATGTGTATAAATGTTTGTGATTATAAATATCTATATAATGTTATATGTGTAAATGCCTGTATATGTGTGTGTGTATCCATGCTTAATTGTAGTCTTCTTTTGGAAGGAAGGGGAAAAAAGGATAAAGAAAAAAATGCATAGCAGAGAACAAAAGAAAACCTACAAGGAAGCAAATAAGATGGACAGCTCTGAACTGTATTATATAGGCTTTCTTTAAATAGAAATTAATTGCTTTATCTTTTGAAACCCTTCCTTTATTCTGCTGTACACATGGAAATGTTTTTCCTATTTTGTATTTAAGTTTAAAATTAACTAATTAATTCTAAAATATTATGCAGCACCCCATGAATTCTCATTAGAGAATTAGTAATTTGTGATTTGGAAGCATAGATCTCATCCAAACATCTTATTTTATAAAGAAATTGAGGCCTCAGCAGGTTAATTGATTGTGCCAGCCAAACGTCAGAGGTGTGATTTGAGTCTAGGTCCTCTGACCCTGAAGTCAATGTTCTTGCTTCTTCCCAAATCTTCAGTCACTCTAGTATGAAACATCAATCTCTTTGACTTTTCATGTGTAGAAGAATAATGTAAGATGAGACACCCTTCACAAGCCATCTGCAGTCAAATTCTCTCATTTTTCCATCTACAGTATGTCTCATATGAATCCATTCTCCTCTCTCACCCTAATTCAAGTCCCTGTTACTCTTCACCTAGACTAATGTATTAGTCAATAGGTCCCAGGTCAAGCTCATTTGGTCGTTTGGGCCTGATTGATTCAATCTGAATGTAAATAGTAGTGATTTCTGCTTTGGCCAGGAATCCTCAGGGTCTTCCCCTCCCAATTCATTTATTCATTTATCTATCTATCTATTTAGATCTTTTTTAGACTAGGTAAAAGAGGAGATTATTTGCCTCAATTGTTACTTATCCTTAATCTAAAGGAATACAGCCTCAGTCAAACTGAGACCTGTTGAAGACCTTAGCTTAAAAGACCATGATCTCCCATTTCATCCAAGGACCAGCTCCAATCATCTTGATCTATATTTTGCCACTGGACCCATATGGCCCTAGAGGGAAAAGTGAGGCAGATGACTTTGCACAGCCCTCCCTCACTTAAATCCAATTCACTTGAACGTCATGGCATCACCTCTCTAATGTCATGGTACTCTTTGAGAACGAGGGGCAAACAATTATTGTATCAGCCTCTCAACTAGTTTTTTTTCCAATCTCTTTCCAGTCTCTCCTTTCCAATCTGCCCTTCACACAACCACCTTGTGTTATCACATCACCATTAAAAATCCTTCATTTGATCCCTATTGCCTATATATTAAAATACTAATTCCAAGGATGATATGCAGAGGAATTTCAGCCACCAAACCAGCCACAGTTGAAATGCATCAGATCACCAATAAGGTAAAAACATAGCTTAAAAAGAAAGAAAACAGGAAGTTTCCAGTCTTTAAGACTATGGAACTTGAAAGTCAAGTGGTTGCTAGAACAAACTACTTTATTAAAATTCATATCGGTGAAAAAGAATTTATACACATGCAAGTATTCAAAAATCTCCCTTATGAAAACAATCCATTGGTTCCATCCAAATATCAAACCAGCAAAATCAAGAATGATGAGTTGGTCAATTTTTAATGCACCATTTTGAGCAGTGTCTGTTGGTTCTTTTATATATTTAAAATGGACTATTATTAAAATTTGGGGCAATAAAAGAAATCTGGTATTTAGTAAGTAGCTTTCTATTTTCTAATTCTAATATATGACTACAGATTATTTCATTGCTGATCAGGAATGTTCAAGTACACTATGTAGTAGTACAACTAGGTCACCTTTGGCTGGGCCTCCGTTTCTGTAATTCAACTTTTGTAAAAGATTGATAACAACCCTTAGAAGAAAATGCTGAAGAGCTGAGATAGTCATAGATTTAGAGATAAACTAGTTAACCTCCTCGTTTTCAAATGAGAATCTGAGACCTGGAAAAATTAAGCAACTTGTATAATTTCATACAATTAATAAGTAGCATTACTAGGACTCATCTGACTCTAAATCCAGTGCACTTCTTATCAGTTAACTATGTGCTGATGTGTTAATCCAACCAGTAGGCACTCTGCCCACAACCCACATATCTCTTGGCATTAATTTCAGTTGCCCACATTGAAATTTTCATCTGTAATAGAGTAAGGTTTTGGGGGGCTCATATTTGTGAATGACTACCTATTTGAACATCTCTTTCCTGCTTGCTGAAATGGTATGATAAGACTTTCTTTCTTTCCTTCTACTCTATAACATGGCCCAGCTCCCTCTCATTCTCTTTCCCCATGGATTAGCAAAATTGTTCCCTGGACCTGATGGGCCCCAGCTTTGCTAATATAACTTCTTGGCCACCTCAGAGCTGAAAAGGTTCAAGCCATACATAGTCTGTGCCCCTTGGATTTGGTGAATTTCTGAAAGCCCTTTTAGTTATCATGTCTTTCCCTATATTCTGTCTTGACTAGACTTATTTCTATAAAGTCATGCATCCAAAAGAACTAAGTGCCCTGGAATATTTGTTGTATGTATTAGGGCACATCTGCTGTGTTAGGGCAAAGTAAACTTCCTTTTTCAAACTGTTCAATGTCTTAAGTGTTTCATTTTGTCTCAATACCAAACCCTAAACTAAGATAAGAGCCATATCTGACAGAAGGACTGGTGTGTTTCGGTATTATTTCACTGAGTCTAACACAGTATTGTCAGGCAACTACAATTTTATTTTCTTTGTGAGAATGAACCAAGACACACATTAAATAAGTCTTAAAAAGTCATGCGCTAGTGGAAAATGACATGGAATTGAAACTCGTACCTAGAGAGCACCTGTGACATCATCCCTGATAAGTTGTCATATTTCCTATAATTGAAACTCCATTTATGGCTCTTATTGCCTTCCCAGGAAACTGATTTATTAAGTTTTTGTTTATGCAAAGAAATATTTACTACCTGTAATTTCCACCCATTAATAGAAGGTAAGTTCCCAGAGAGAAAGGACTATCTTACTTCAATATTTTTATCTCCAGTGTTTAGCATAACGTAAAGGCTTAATAAATCATTGATTGATTAATCCCAATTCTGCCACAGAGGACCACATAAAATAAGGCTATCTTCTATATGCACAATATTCCATGTGAATCTCTTAGGTTGCCTGGTAAGTAGAATGCTGGACTTAGGATCAGCAAGACTTAAGTCCTCCCTCACTTATTAGCTCTGTAATTCTGGAAAAGTTACATAGCCTGCTTGTTTCATTTATAATAGCACCCCCCCACCAACCAGGGCTGTTGTGAAGATAAAATGAGATATATGTAAAATGTTTTACAAACCTATGTAAATGTTAGCTATTATACCTTAAAAATAAATAGTCCTATACTTGGGGGAGGGAGAAGAATTTAATGATTAGCTCAAACCAAATTTAGTAGAAAATCATAGTAATAAAAATAGCAAAGAAAAAAATTCTGCATGAACCTGGGATATAGAGCCACACAAATATATATGCTATGAGCAAGAAGAGCAAACAAATCTAAGGAATATCTATTGAGAGAAACATAAGATGTGTGGCATGGTATCAAGAGCCCTATTAGAGGATCTTTCATATTCCAGCTCTTAGGTACATTACCTCTCTGAGTTCAGGCAATTCACCACCTCCCTACTCCTCAGTTCCCTCATCTACAAAATAAGAAACCTGAACCTTTCAAAAGAAATAGAAATCATCTACTTACAATACATGATCTTTTCTAAGACAAAAAGTTCCCAAACAGAAGGCACCATTCAGGAGCTATTAATATGACAAATAAAAGGAAAGACAGACAATATTTCCAGAAAATTTCAGTTATTAAAAATCATCCTCAGAAACAATAAATTGGGAAATCATCTTATATTTAATGGTTTTGATAAAGGTCTCATTTCTAAAATATATAGAGAACTGTCTCATATTTATAAGAATTCAAGCCATTCTCCAACTGATAAATGGTCAAAGGATATGAATAGACAATCTTCAAATGATGAAATTAAAACTATTTCTAGTCATATGAAAAGGTGCTCCAAATCACTATTGATCAGAGAAATGCAAATTAAGACAACTCTGACATACCACTACACACCTGTCAGATTGGCTAAGGTGAGAGGAAAAGATAATGACGAATGTTGGAGGGGATGTGGGAAAAATGGGACACTGATACGTTGTTGGTGTTACTGGGAGCAGATCCAAACATTCTGGAGAGCAATTTGGAACTATGCTCAAAAAGTTATCAAACTCTGCATACCCTTTGACCCAGCAGTGTTTCTATTGGGCTTATATCCCAAAGAGATCTTAGAGGAAAGAAAGGGCCCCACATGTGCAAGAATGTTTGTGGCAGCCCTTTTTGTAGTGGCTAGAAACTGGAAATTGAATAGATGCCCATCAATTGGAGAATGGCTAAATAAATTATGGTATATGAATGTTATGGAATATTATTGATCTGTAAGAAATGACCGGCAGGATGGTTTCAGAGAGGCCTGGAGGGACTTGCATGAACTGATGCTGAGTGAAATGAGCAGAACCAGGAGATCATTATACACGGCAACAACAATACTATATGATGATCAATTCTGATGGACATGGCTCTCTTCAACAATGAAATGTTTCAAACCAGTTCCAATTGTTCAGTAAAGAAGATATGGACTACAACGTATCATTTTCATATTCTCTGTTGATATTTGCTTGCATTGTGTTTCCTTTCTCAGATTTTTTTTCTCTTATACATAAAATTTTTCTTGCACAACAAGACAAGTGTGGAAATATGTATACATATATTCGATTTGTCAAGTATTTTAACATAATTAACATGTAGTGGATTTCCTGCCATCTAGGGGAGGGGAGGGGACTGGGGGGAAAATTTGTAATGGAAAGCTTTGTAAGGGTCAATGTTGAAGAACTACTCATACATATGTTTTGCAAATAAAAAGCTTTAATTTAAAAAAATCATCCCTCAGGTGTCAGAAAAAGGAAGATAGCTCAGAACATAGACTGTCTATACTAGAGAGCACTATAGAAATGATCTAATCTACTCCTCCATTTTGTAGATCAATAAACAGTGGTTTGGTACAATGGATCAAGTTGGGAAAAGGGAAGGGACAAAGCAATTATATAGTACCTATCTGGGCAGCTAGGTGGTAGAGTGGACAGAGTGCCAGCCCTGGCACTGAGTTCAAATTTGACCTCAAACATTTGACACATAGTACCTGCGTGACCATGAGTAAGTCATTTAATCCCAATTGCCTTGCCAAAAAAAAAAAACAAGCTGAAGAAGAAAATGGCAAACTACTTTAGTATCTTTGCCCAAATGGGGTCATGAAGACTTGGATAAAATTGAAACAATTGAATAGCAATAAAATAGCTCCCATTATGTGCCAGACACCATACTAAGAGTTTTTACAAATATCTCATTTGAACTTTACAACAGCCTGGGAAGGGTTTTATTATTACCCTCATTTCACAGTTAAAGCAATTGAGGAAAACAGTGATTACATGACTTGCTTAGGGTCACATAGCTAAAGCATTGATCTTATAGTCACAGAACCTGAGATGAAATTCACATTTGGCCAGTTTCTACCCAAAAGTAACCTAATCTCACTGGGTTTCAATATCTTCATTTGTAAAATGACTAGATTAAGTGTCCTCTGAGGTCCCTTCTAGTTCTAAATCTGTGGTCCTATGAAACATGTGTGACAACAGTATATGCATGAAAGGGTAAGTCATACGTCCAACCATCACACACAATCCTGTGTGGCACATAGTCTCTGCCAAATATGTAACTGATATGCAGCCTCAGATTATTGTGATAGTCTTGGATGATGGATGTTTGATGTTCTTCTTGGTCCATGGTTGCTCATAGGCATGATTCCACTGGGAACAGAAAGGAAATCTGAGTTGAGCATTGATGAAAACTCAGTAACCTAAAAGGCAGAAGTAAAGTGAAATGAGTGAATTCCAGCCATCAGAGACAGGCTGTACAAAGTCAAGGAAACCAGAGGTGGATCATCATGGATGAAGAAGAGTAAGAAAGACGGGAGGTCTTTAGATTATGAAGAACAAAAATGCAAAGTAGTATGTGAGATCTAGAAAGAAACAGCAGCCAGGTGCACAGGGCTTTAAATGCCAAATAAATCTGTTTCTACAGGTAATAGGGAATAAAATGGAGTTTACTGAGCAAGAAAATGATATGGTCAGATCTGGGTTTGGGGAATTATACTTTAACAGATTTTATGAGTGATGGATTGCAAAGAGGATCAACTTGAGACACAAAGGTCATTTAGGAGACTCTTGCAATAGTAATCAGTGTTGGAAGTTGCAATCCTTGGATTGAAAAGAGTAGGGTTTGAAAGACTTTGGGGCTTCATCTAGTCCAATTTTCTCATTTTGTAGTTGAGTAAACAGAGGCCCAGAGAGGTTATGTAACTTTGCAAAGATCATACAACCAATGAGTAGAATCAGAATTCAAACTCATGTCCTCTCACTCCAAATAGAAGAGTCTACTAAACCACTCTACTAACCCTTTCATTTTATAAAGGAGGAAAACAAGGCTCACAGAACACAAGGGCTTGACCAAAGTCATCCCTCCTTTGTTACCTTCCAAAGTCACAGAACTCCTTTCCAAATCAAAGACTTCTCTGTGCATCAAATCTCCAAAATTCATTCTGGGCAAAGCTCCCCATCTGCTCTGCTCCTCAGTGTTATCCTGCATTCTAAGCCAGGCTGAGATAATCCATTCTGAGAAAAGATGCATAAGTGACTTCCAGGTTTTTAAAGCAGGATGTACTAACAACTCCAGCTGAAAACTATGTTTCCATCCTGTTTGCTGAGCAAATACAGTCAGAGAAGAATGCTGCAGAAAATCAGAGATTTTCTTAATGTTACATGGTGATTTACAGATTGGAACCAGGACTAGATGCCAGGTCTCCTAACTCACAAGACATGACTGTTTCCACTACATCACATTTCTTTCATAGACTCTTAGTTGCTAAAGAAACAGAAAACCATGATGTAGTTACCAAAAGGGCTAGCTAGATTTGTAGGAAAAGAATACCAAATTTGAAATGAGAAGGTCTGGGTCTGGCTCTGTTACTATTTCTGTAAGCACTTAATAAATGTTTATTGAATTAAATTGAATTATGTGACTTTAGGCAAATCATTTCATGTCTTGATTTCTCCATATGTAAAAAGTAAAGGTTGGAATAGATGGTAGTTTCCATATTCAAATAGAACTAGTATGTCTATCTTCCTCACAACTGTCCCACATTGACTAATAAATTTGCCAATTTATAGGATTTAAGGTAAAACCACAAAGATGCTTTGATTTGCATTTCTTTTATTAGCAGTAATTTGGAGCATTCTTTTATGTGGTTATAAAGAGTTTATCACTCTTTTGCAGACTGTTCACATCCTTTTACCACTTATCTATTTGGAAATGGCTTAATGGACATATGATATATGGATATCCATATATGTGTTACTCATTTACATATCTTGTATACCAAAGCCTTCCCAGAGAAATTTGATTAAAAGATTTTTTTCTTATTTCAAACATTTTCTTTTTCATCCTAGATATACAAATTTTGTTTGTGCATAAACTTTTCTATTTCATGAAATAAAAATCATCAATTTTGCCTTTTACAATCTATTTTTTTGTTAAAAAATACATTTCCTACCCATAGTTATAAGAGGTTTATGATTTGCTTCTCTTCTAAATTTTTATAGTATAGTCTCGAATGTAAAAAACATATATCCATTCAGAATGTCTTTTAAAGTGTTGGTATAAGACTAATTTCTGCCAGACTACTCCTCAGTTTTCCTAGAAGATTTTTTTCAAATAGAAAATTCTTTCCTAAGTAATTCATATTTTGTATTTTCTTAAACACTGAGCTATTGAATTCCATTATTTTTGATTCTTCCTTATCTCTTTTGTTCCATTGATCTATAATCAATACCAAATAATTTTGATGATCATTGATTCATTATATAATCTGAGCACTGAAAGTGCTATTTTCATTCATCCCTACTTCATTTTATCTTTCTTGACATTCTAGATATCTTATTATTGTTTTGTCAAGTTCTATAAAGAAAATAGGGATGGTTTATGTCCTCTTTATCCATCTTTACACTTTAATTTCTTTCTCTTCTCTTTTTTCTATTGCTACATATATCTATATCTATTTTTCTATCAATCAATAGTGGGAAGGGTGAGCATCCTTAGTTTACTCTCATATTTACTAGAAAAGGCTCCAGTGTATTTCCATTTCATTTTCCTTTTTATTTTAGATAGATCAATTTTATGATATTAAAAGCATCCCTCTATACTTGTATTTTGTAGTTTGAACATAAATGAATATTGTTCTATGTCAACAGATTTTTGCATTTGTTAAAATAATCAATATGCTTTCATTAAATGTTTGTATTAAGAATAAGTTAATACAAAATGTCAGAACCATCCCCACTATTATTTAATAGAGATCTGGAATGCTAGCAACAGCAGAAAAGATACAGGAATAAAGATAGGCAAAAAGGACATAAAACTACCCCATTTGGTGATAACATAATGGTTTACTTGGAAAACTCCAGAGAATCATCTAAGATTCTAATTAAGATAATAGCAGCAAAGTTACAGGCTACCAAAATTTTCCCCCAAAATAAACAACCTTTTTATATAATAATAACAAAACAAAAGAAGCAATAATATTGAAATCTCATTTCAAATAACTAGAAAATGCATAAAATATCTGAACATAACTTCCCAAAGCACACAGAGACTTTATAGATTTAATTGCAAAGTACTTTTTTTATTTTTGCTTTTTTGCTGAGGCAATTGGGGTTAAGTGACTTGCCCAGGGTCACACAGCTAGGAAGTGTTAAGTGCCTGAGTCTAGATTTGAATTCAGGACTTCTTGACTTCAGGGCTGGCACTCTATCCATTGTGCTGCCTAGCTGCCCCATTGCAAAGTACTTCTTAAAGAAATAAAGAACTGGGGGGCGGAGCCAAGATGGCGGAGTGAAAAGGTGACTTTCTGCCTCTCCTCCAATCTTCTCTCAAATCAACAATAAAATAAGCCTCTGAACTGATCTTCAAGTCAACAAACTCAGAAATATTTGGGCACGGTTCTCTGGAGAACTTCATATCAGGTTAGTCGGACTCTGGCAGAGAGATAAATAGACTACAACTGTGCAGGCCGGAAGTGAGGGTGGGACTCAGCTCGGCTCATCTTGGAAGAAATTCCAAACTCCAAACTCCAAATTCCAAACACCTGGAGTTTATCTGAGGCACTCGGGACACTCTGCCCTGATTGGGGGCAGGTGTTCTGGCAGACTTGCCTTGTTTAAGGAGTAATTCGGACTTAGTCCTAGCCCCCACCGGCCCAGCACCTTAAATCAACTCGACGAAGTGCCCCAGGGCAAAGCGTCTTCAGCCGAGGTTTTTTTTTCCCCTACCTTAAAGAGATATCCACTCTGTCTAAAAAAAAAAAAAAAAAAAA
>JAJPUD010005837.1:0-109480 GCA_023553655.1 Myrmecobius fasciatus
TGGTTGTGGATGGACTCTGATGTGATGACATCAAAAGAAAAAACATTAAGGGGTGGAAAATGGTCAGTACTTGAAAAAGAGAACAGAGGAGGTATAATGAAACAATTAGTTCACGTGAAGAAGTACAAAAAACATATTATAATTTAGGGAAATAAGGGCAGGAACTGGCATTGTCTGAAGCTTGATTTCATCAGTTTTGGTTCTAAGAGGAATAGCTTAATTATTCAGTTGGGTACAGAAATTTCTCTAACTATTTAAAAAAGTAGGAGGAGAAAGAGGGAAAAAAAGGGAAGAGTAAGATAGAAGGGAGGGCAGATGCACTAGGGAAAAAGGTAAGACAAAGGGGGAAAAGGGTGATAGAAGATAAGATGGTGGGTGGGATGGGTAAAGAAAAACAGAACAAAGAAAGGGATAGAAAGAACCAAATTATATACAGGGAGAAAATGGGATGGAGGGAAATACAGAGCTAGTAATCGTAACTGTGAATGCGAATAGGATGAACTCTCCCATAAAACAGAAGCAAATAGCAGAGTAGATTAAAAACCAATATGTTGTTTACAAGAAACACATTTGACACAGAAAGACACAGAATAAAGGTGAAAGACTGGAAAACATTATTATGCTTCAGCTGAATTTAAAAAAAAAGTAATTTTTTTAAAATTTTTAAAATTGCTACAGAGGTAGCAATTCTGATCTCAGATAAAGCAAAAGTAAAAATGGATCTTATTAAAAGAGATAAGGAAGGAAAGTACATCTTGATAAAGAGTACCATAAAAAAAGAAGTAGTAAATGTTTAAGCATCAAATGATAGTGCAGCCAAATTCCTACAGAAGATTTTAAGCCAATTATAGGAAGAAATAGACAGCAAAACTACATTGGTAGGGGAACTCAACCTTCCCCTCTCAGAATCAAACAAATCTAACCACAAAAACAAGAAAGAAACTAGGGAGGTTAATAGAATTCTAAAAAACCTAGATATTATAGACTTCTATAGAAAATTGAATAGGGACAGAAAGGAATGCATCTTTTTCTTGGCAGTACATGACACCTTCACAAAAATTGACTCAGTATTAGGCATAAAAACCTCATAATCATATGTAGAGAGGCAGAAATAGTAAATGCTTCCTTCTCAAACCACAGTGCAATAAATAAATATATTCAATGATGGGGCAGGGGAAAATTCTGCCTAAATTGACCTACATTTTTCAGTGCCATACCAAACTGCCAAACTAGTATTTTATAGAACTAGAAAAAATGACAAAAATTCATCTGGAAGAACAAAAGCATCAAGAATATCAATGGAATTAATGAAAAAATGCAAAAGAGGGTGATTTAGCAGTACCAAACCTAAACCTATATTATAAAGCAGCAATCATCAAAACCATTTAATATTGGCTAAGAAATAGAATGATGGATCAGTGGAAAGATTAGATATACATGACACAAAAATCAAGAACTATAGCAATCTTTTATTTGAGAAAGCACCAAACTCCAGCTTTTGGAAAAATAATTCACTTTTGACAAAAATTACTGGTAAAACTGGAAATTGTGGAGTTGAAAGTGATATCTAGCTTGATAACCTAAGTCATTGAGAATATGGTGATTCTCTTGGTACTAAATGGAAAGTTAGGAAGAAGAGAGGTTTTGGAAGAAAAGTTAAATAATTCAATTTTGGATATGTTGATGCTAATGTGTCTAAAAGACATTTAATTTAAGATGTCCATTGGGCAATTGGAGACATGAGACTGGAAGATAGGAGAGGATACTCACATTTAATAGGTGTGACTTGGAGAAAGATCCAGTGAAGAAAGCTGAAAAGAATCTGTCCAAAAGATTGAAAGAAAATTTGGAAAAAATATTATCATTACAACCTGGAGAGAAACAAGCATTAAGAAAAGGATGATTTAAGGCAACAAAGGAGACAAGAAATATGAGAAGCCTGATTCTCCATGATCCTATTTGGAGTTTATTGGAAAAGATACTACAATGGCTTGCCATTTCCTTTTCTGGCTTATTTTACTGATGAAAAAACTGAGGCAAATAGGATTAAATAACTTTCCCAGAGTCACACAACTAGTAAGTGTCTGAGGGTGGATTTGAACTCAAGTCCTCCAGAGTTTAGACCTGACACACTTTCTATTTCATAACCTATCTACCCATACATAGAATATATGTGTGTGACACACTTTTCATCTCATTATACATTATAAATAATTTAATTTATGTGTGCAGTTATATTCTGTTCTTTTCCACATGCCATTCCCATCATTTTTCATATAATGTTATGCATCTAAGTATCAATTTAGAAGATTACAAATGTTCAAAATTCAATGATTCCTGTGTATGGAAAAGCATTTATTAAATGTTTCTTGTGTTTACTATGTGCTAGGCATTTTGAGAAGTGCTTGGGGGCAGGGGGGCAGATCCAAAATGGCAGAAAAGGAGACACATCTTTGTCAGAGCTCTCCCTATATCTCTCAAATTAACAGCAAATTAAGGCTCTGCACTGGTTTGGGGGTGACAAAACCCACAAAAATTTGGAGTGTAACAAATTTCCAGCAGAAGATAATTTGAAAGATCTTCAGAAAGGTCTGTTTCAATCTGGCATGGAGAGAGGCAGGGGGAATGCAGGCAGTGCAGAGACCCAGGGCAGTGTGGTCTCCATGCAATGAGAAATCTACCAGGAGGAACCTACAGCAGTGTTGGCTACTCTGTCTTAGTTGTAAGCTAGTAGATCAGTAAATTAGCTGTAAGACATCCAACATAAATGCAGAAGGCAAATAACGATCCCTGAAACCCTGGAATATTGGGACCTGGCCATGCCCACCCAGCACTGGAAGTTAGTCAGCACTGACCCAGCACAACCACTGTTGCCTGTAGAGGAAGCTTGGATGATCCTTCTTTGCCTTTAAAGCAGACCTCAATCTTTAAAAAAATGAGTAAAAAAAGCAAAAAAGAACTCTGACCATAAATAGTTTTTAATGGAGAAAGAGAAAAGATTTCAAACTCTGAGGACACTAAAACTAGATTGTCTCCAGATGAAGCCCTAAAGAGTGATATGAATTGGTTGCCTTCTCATAAGACTCTCTTGGAAGAATTCAAAAAGGATCTTAAAAGAAAGAAGAAAAATGAAATGAGGAAAGAAAATAAGAACTTTGTAAGAGGTTTTCGAAAAGGAATCACAGAAATTATCTGAAGAAAATCCCTTACAAAGTAGAGTTAGTGAAATGGAAAAAGCATATGACTTTTTTTTTTGCTGAGGCAATTGTGGTTAATCATTTGCCTAGGATCACACAGCTAAAAAGTATTAAGTGTTTGAGGGCTGATTTCAACTCAGATTCTCCTGACTTAAGGGCTGGTGCTCTACCCACTGGACCACCTAGCTACCCTTATATAACTCTTTACAAAATAGATTTGACAAAATGAAAAAAGAAAACAACTCCTTAAAAAACAGAATTTGTGACGTGGAAAAAGAACAACTCCTTGAAAAACAGAATTTGTGAAATGGGAAAAAAATCCATAGAACAAAGCAACTCATTTAAAAATTCAAATGGCCATATACAAAAAGACCTAAAAAAGGTAACTGAAGAAAATAATTCACTAAAAATTAGAACTGAAAAAATGGAATTGAATGACTCAATGAAACATCAAGAATCAGTCAAACAACCCCCCCAAAAAAAAATGAAAAAAAAAGAAAATGTAAAATACCTCATTGGGTGTTTTACATTTTTTTTCATTTTTTTTTGGAAAAGCAACTGATCTGGAAAATAGATCTAGGAGAGACACTCTGAGGGTTATTGGACTTCCTGAATGACAAAAAAAAAAGAATCTAGACATTATATTTTAGGAAATCATCAAGGAAAACTGCCCTGATGTCTGAGAATCAGAAGGTAAAATAGCCATTGAAAGAATTCACTGATCACCTCCTAAAAGACATGCCAAAATGAAAACTCCAAGGAATATCATAGCTAAATTTAAGAATTATTGCATAAAAAAATATTGCAAGCAGCCAGAAAGAAACAATTCAAATATTGAGGAGCCACAATCAGGATTACCCAGAACCTAACAATTTCTACGTTAAAGGATCAAAGAGCCTGGAATCTGATATTCAAAAAGGCAAAGGAACTTGGATTGTAGCCAAGAATCAAGTATTCTGCTAAATTGAGCATTATCTTTTAGGGAAGAAGATGGACATTCAATGAGACAGGTGAATTTCATTGATTTCTGATGAAAAGATCAGAGCTGAAGAAAAAATTTGATTTCCAAATATAGAACTCAAGAGAAGCATAAAAAGGAAAGATCTCTTGAGAACAATATCTCTGCTATGGATATACTTAGAGATTGTGGTATAATTTAATTTTACTGTGATATAAAAAAGAAACTAGAGTGAAATGATTGTATTGACAAAAAGAAGAAAATGGAGGTAAAATGAAGGAAATTGCATCTCATGAAGAGGCAAAGAAGACCTATTATAATTGAGGGAAAGAAAGGAAGGGGATGAACATTGTGTGAATGTTACTCTCATCAGATTTGGCTCAAAGAAAGAATATTAGACATATTTAGTTTCACAGAGAACCTTGTCTCATCTTATAAAGTAGTGGGAGAGGAAAGGGGAAAGGAAAAGAGGAGGGTAATAAGAGGGAAAATAGAAGTAGTAGAGAAGAGATATAAGAAAGGGTGAGGGGCTATAAAAGGGGAAGACCGTTTGAGGGAGTTGGTCAGAAGCAAAATACTGGGGGCAGAGGGAAAGGGAGAAAGAAAAGAGAAAAGCATAACTTAGACTAAATAAGATAGTAGAAAATACAAAATTAGTCATTTTAACTGTGAATGTGAGTGGGATAAACTCTCCCATAAAACGGAAGTGGATAGCAGACTGGATTAAAAGTCAGAATACTGCTATGTTATTTACAAGATACACATTTACAACACATTTAAGGAATTTTTTTAATAAAGCTTTTTATTTACAAAACACATGAGGGATTTTTCTACATTGACGTTTGCAAAAACTTTTTTTTTTCCTTTTCCCCTCCTTCCCCCCACCCCCCACCCCTAGATGACAGGTAATCTAATACATGCTAAATAGGATAAATTATATGACAAATACATGTATACATATCTATACAGTTATCTTACTGCATAAGAAACATCAGATCTAGAAAGAGAAGAAGAAAAAACAACCTAAGAAGGAAAACAAAATGCATGGAAATATTCACAGAAAGCGTTAAAATGCTGTGTTGTGGTTCACACTCAGTTCCCACAGTCCTATCTCTGGATGTATATGACTATCTTCATCGCTGAACAATAGGAACTGGTTTGAATCACATCATTGTTGAAGAGAACCATGTCCATCAAAATTGATCATTGTATAGTCTTGTTGCTGTGTATAATGTTCTCCTGGTTCTGCTGATTTCACTCAGCATCAGTTCATGCAAGTCTCTCCAGGCCTCTCTGAAATCCTCCTGTTGGTTGTTTCTTACAGAACGATAATATTCCATAACATTCATATACCATAATTTATTCAGCCATTCTCCAATTGATGGGCATCCTTTCAATTTCCAATTTCTTGCCACTACAAAAAGGGCTGCCACTACAACACATTTAAAGTAGAGGGATAAATTTAGAGTAAAGGTAAAAGACTGGAGCAGAATGTATTGTTTCAGATAAAGTTAAAAAAAAAAAAGCAGGGGTGGGTAATGATCCTGATCTCAGATCAAGCCAAAGCAAAAAATGGATCTAATTAAAAGAGGAAGGAAACTTCATTATATGAAGTAATATCAATACTAAAAATATATGTGCCAAGTGGTAGAGCATCCAGATTCCTAGAGAAGTTATGAGAGCTATAAGAAGAATTAGACAGCAAAACTATACCAGTAATAAAGGGAAATTTTATATCTCTACATGCTTACTTGCATAAAATAGAGAAAGAGAAGATCAATGAATTGGACTTGCAACTAAAAAAGCTAGAAAAAGAGCAAATTAAAAACTCCCAATCAAATCTCAAACTTGAAATTCTTAAAATAAAAGAAGAGATTAATAAAATTGAAAGTAAACTATTGAATTAATAAATAAGACTAAGATTTGGTTTTATGAAAAAAACCAACAAAATAGATAAATCTTTAGTTAATTTGATTAGGAAAAGGAAAGAGGAAAATTAAATTGTTAGTCTCAAAAATAAAAAGGGAGAACTTTCCACCAATGAAGAGAGAATTAGAGCAATAATCAGGAGTTACTTTGCCCAACTTTATGCCAATAAATTTGATAACCTAAGTGAAATGGAGGAATATCTACCAAAATCTAGATTGCCCAGATTAACAAAAGAGGAAATAAATTACTTAAATAGTCCTATTTTAGAAAAAGAAGTAGAACAAGTCATTAATCAGCTCCCTAAGAAAAAATCCCCAGGACCAGATGGATTTACATGTGAATTCTACCAAACATTTAAAGAACAATTAACTCCAATATTATATAAACTATTTGAAAAAATAGGGAATGAAGGACTCCTACCAAATTCCTTTTATGACACAGACATGGTACTGATACCTAAACCAGGTAAAACAAAAACAGAGAAATAAAATTATAGACCAATCTCCCTAATGGATATTGATGCAAAAATCTTAAATAAAATATTAGCAAAGAGATTACAGAAAATCATCCCCAGAATAATACACCATGACCAAGTAGGATTTATACCAGGAATGCAGGGATGGTTCAGTATTAGAAAAACTATTAGCATAATTGACTATACCAATAACCAAACTAACAAAAATCATATGATTATCTCAATAGATTCAGAAAAAGCATTTGATAAAATCCAACATCCATTCCTATTAAAAACGCCAGAGAATATAGAAATAAATGGACTTTTCCTTAAAGTGATCATTAGCATTTATCTAAAGTCATCAGCAAGCATATATAATGGGGAAAAACTAGAACAATTCCTAATAACATCAGGGGTGAAACAAGGTTACCCATTATCACCATTACTATTCAATATTATAGTAGAAATGTTAGCTTTGGCAATAAGAGAAGAAAAAGAGATTAAAGGAATTATAGTAGGTAATGGGGAATCCAAATTATCACTCTTTGCAGATGTTATGATGGTATACTTAGAGAATCAACTAAACGACTACTAGAAACAATTCACAACTTTAGCAAAGTTGCAGGATACAAAATAAATTCATATAAATCATCAGCATTTTTATGTATTACCAACAAAGTCCAGCACAAGAGATACAAAGAGAAATTCCATTTAAAATAACTATTGAGACAAGTGTGGAAATATGTATACATATATTCGACTTGTCAAGTATTTTAACATAATTAACATATAGTGGACTTCCTGCCATTTAGGGGAGAGGAGGGGACTGGGGGGAAAATTTGTAACTGAAAGATTTGTAAAGATCAGTGCTGAGGAACTACCCATACATATGTTATGCAAATAAAAAACTTTAATAAAAAATAAAAAATAAATAAATAAAAAATAAAAAATAAATAAAATAACTATTGATAATATAAAATATTTGGGAGTCTATCTGCTAAGGCAAAGTCAGGAACTATATGAACACAACTACAAAACACTTTCCACACAAGTAAAATCAGATCTAATCAATTGGAAAAATATCAAGTGCTCATGGATAGTCTGAGTGAATATAATAAAAAAAAAATAATACTGTCTAAATTAATCTATTTAGTGCCACACCAATCAAATTCCCAAGAAATTATTTTACAGGTATAGAAAAAAATAATAAAGTTCATCTAGAAGAACAAAATATCAAGAATTTCAACGGAGTTAATGGAAAAAATGCCAATGAAGGTGGCCTAGCTGTGCCAGACTTAAAACTATATTATAAGCAGCAGTCATCAGAACCATTTGGTACTGGCTAAGAAATATAGTAGTTGATCAGTGGAATAGATTATATACACAGGACAAAATAATCAATGACTATAGTAATCTAGTGTTTGACAAACTCAAACACCCCAGTTTTGGGGGTAAGAACTCACTATTTGACAAAAACTTCTGGGAAATTTGGTAACTAGTATGGCAGAAATTAGACATTGATTCACACCTATCACCATATACCAAGATAAGGTCGAAAGGGGTTCATGATTTAGACTTAAAGAAGTGATATTATAAACAAATTAGAGGAACATAGGATAGTTTACCTCTCAGATCTGTGGAGAAGGCATGAATTTGTGACCAAAGAAGAACTGAAGCTCATTATTGAACACAAAATAGATAATTTTGATTATATTAAGTAAAAAAGTTTTGTACAACCAAAAAACAAGATTAGAAGGGAAGCAATAAATTGGGAAAACCTTTTTACATTCAAGTGTTCTGATAAAGGCCTCATTTCTAAAATATGTAGAGAATTGACTCAAATTTATAAGAATTCAAGCCATTCTTCAAATGATAAATGGTCAAAGGATATGAAAAGACAATTTTCTGATGAAGAAATTAAAACCATCACTAGTCATATTAAAAATATGCTCACTATTGATCAGAGAAATGCAAATTAAGACAACTCTGAAATACCATGACATGCCTCTCAGATTGACTAAGATGACAGGAAAAGATAATGATGAATATTGGAGGGGATGTGGGAAAACTGGGTCACTAATGCGTTGTGGGTAGAATTGTGAACAGATCCAACCATTCTGGAGAGCAATTTGGAACAATGCTCAAAAAGTTACCAAACTGTGCATACCTTTTGATCCAGCAATGTTTCTACTGGGCCTATATCCCAAAGAGATCTTAGAGGAGGGAAAGGGACCCACATGTGCAAGAATGTTTGTGGCAGCCCTTTTTATAGTGGCTAGAAACTGAATGGATGCCCATCAACTGGAGAGTGGCTCAATAAACTATGGTATATGAATGTCATGGAATATTATTGTTCAGTAAGAAACAATCAGCAGGATGATTTCAGAGAGGCCTGGAGAGACTTACAGGAATTGATGCTAAGTGAAATGAGCAGAACCAGGAGATCATTGTACATAGCAATGGCAAGATTATAAGATGATCAATTCTGATAGATGGGGCTCTTCTCAATGATTCAGGCCAGTTCCAGTGATCTTGTTATGATGAGAACCATTTACACCCAGAGAGAGGACTATGGGAACAGAATGTGGACACAATATAGCATTTTCACTTCTTTTGTTGTTGTTTGCTTAAATTTTATTTTCTTTCTTTCTCATTTTTCTTCCTTTTTGACCATATTTTTCTTGTGCAGCAAGATAATTGTATAAATATGTATGCCTATATTCAATTTACATATATTTTTACCATGTTTAATATATATTGGATTACTTGATGTCTAGGGGAGGGGTTGGGGGGAAGGGGAGGAAAAATTGGAAAACAGGCTTTGCAAGGGTCAGTGTTGAAAAATTATTCTTGTATATGTTTTGAAAATAAAAAAGCTTTAACAAAAAAAGAAAGAAAAGTGCTAAAAATACAAATGTAAAAGTGAGTCAATCTCTGTCTTCAAGGGCTTTACATTATAATGAGGACAGACAATACATAGAGAAATAGTGGTTAGGGAAAGGAGTTTTGGTCCCTGGGGAGTTATAGGAACTATAATACTGACATCTGTTTTATAATATAATATTTATGATATTCCTAAATACCCCTATTTCAATGCTTAAGTATTGTTAAGTACCTGAGTATCACAACTTTTCTTGTCTTAGTTAACAACATCCTTAGCTGCTTTGATATAAGCTGCTTCAAAAACAATGATTATTACCTGTATGGCTGGCCTTGGGTATTGAGATTTTTAGAATTTAGACAGACAAACTGAATAGATAAAATAATTAAAATAAATTCTATTTCTACAGACTTTTACTTAAAGTCTTTATAGGATCTGCCAGGATTTATGCTTTTAGCATTTATAAAAAATTTATTTAATATTTTCCCCAGTTGCATTCAAAACAATTTTTTTTCACATTTATTTTTTAAGATTTTTGAATTTTAGATTCTCTCCCTTATCCCCTCCCACAGTTAAGAAACCACATGTGAAATTATGTAAAACATTTCCTAACAGCCAAGTTGTGAAAGGAAAAAATAGATCTCCCATCCTAATGAAAATAAAAACCCTCAAGAAAAATTAAGTTAAAAATAAAGATATAGAATGAGTAATAGAGAATGCTTTGCTCTTGATTCAGAATCCGTCAGTTCATTCCTAGATATGGATAGAATTTTTCATCATAAATCCATCAGAGTAGGTATGGATGATTATACTACTGAGAATAGCAAAGTTATTTACAGTTAGTCATCCTAGAACATTGATATTACTTTGCATAGAATATTTTTCACTTCGTTCATGGAGGATTTTCAGGTGTTTTTTTTCCTGCAAGCATCCTGCTCATAATTTTCCAGAATACAATAATATTCCATCAGAGAAACTTGCTTTGAATTTTTTTATAATTACTGTTGCTAATATTTCCCCCCATTTAGTCTATCTCTCCTTTTACCCTATCCCTCCTCAAAAGTGTTTTGCTACTAACCATTCCCTCCCCCAAAATACCTTCTCTTTTATCACCCCCCTTCCCATATCTCATTCCCCTCCTATTTTCCTGCAAGGTAAAATAGATTTCTATACCCCTATTGAGTATGTATGTTATTTCGTATTTATGCCAGTACTGATGTGAATAAGGTTCATTTTCTCACTCTCTCTTCCTCTTCACCTCCACTATAAAAACTTTTTCTTGCTTCTTTTTTTTAATGGAAGATAATTTGCACCATTCCACTTCTCCCTTTCCCTTTCTCTAAGTACATTCTTCTTTCATCCCTTAATTTCATCATTTTTTAAAAAAAAGATATTATCCCTTCATATTCAACTCACACCTGTAACCCTCGGTTTATATATACTCCTTCTAACTGTCATACTAATGAGAATTTTCTAATGAGTTACGAGCATCATCCTCCTATGTAGGAATGCAAACAAATAAACCTTATTACATCTCTTATTTCTACCTCATTATACTTCTCCAGAGTCCTGTGTTTAAAAATAAAATTGTTTATTCAGCTCTAGTCTTTCCATCACAAATGCTTGAAAATCCACTATTTCATTGAATGACCACCTTTTTCTCTGAAGAATTATACTGTTTTGCTGGGTAGGTGATTCTTAGTTGCAATCCTAGCTCCCTTGCTCTCCTGAAATATCATATTCCAAGCCTCCAGTCTTTTAATGTAGAAGCTGCTAAATCTTATGTTATCTTGACTGTGGTTCCACTGTACTTGAATGGCTTCTTTTTGGATGCTTGCAATATTTTCTCCTTGACCTAGGAGTTCCAGAATTTGGCTATAATATTCCTGGGAGTTTTTATTTTGGGATCTCTTTTAGGAGGTGATTGGTGGATTCTTTTAATTTCTATTTTATCCTCTAGTTCTAGAATATCAGAACAATTTTACTTGATAATTTTTTTCTTATTGTTAAAGCTTTTTATTTGCAAAACATATGCAAAGGTAATTTTTCAACATTGACCCTTGCAAAGCTTTCTGTTACAAATTTTTCCTTCCTACCCCCCACCCCCTCCCCTAGATGGCAGGAAATCTAATACATGTTAATTATGTTAAAATACTTGACAGATCAAATATGTGTATACATATTTATACAGTTATCTTGTTGTACAGGAAAGGGGGAAAAAAACAAAAAAAACAAAAAACCCTGAGAAGGAAAACATAATGCAAGCAAACATCAATAGAGAGTGTGAAAATGCTATGTTGTGGTCCAGACTCAGATCCCACAGGCCTCTCTCTGGGTGTACATGGCTTTGTTCATCACTGAGCAGCTGGAACTGGTTTAAAACATCTTGTTGTTGGAGAGAACCATGTCCATCAGAATAGATCATCATATAGTCTTATTGTTGCTGTGTACAATGATCTCCTAGTTCTGCTCATTTCACTCAGCATCAGTTCATGCAAGTCTCTCCAAGCCTCTCTGAAATCATCCTGCTGGTCGTTTCTTACAGAACAACAATATTCCATGACATTCATATACCATAATTTATTCAGCAATTCTCCAATTGATGGGCATCCCTTCAGTTTCCAGTTTCTAGCCACTACAAAAAGGGCTGCCACAAATATTTTTGCACTTTTGGGACCCTTTCCTTCCTTTAAGATCTCTTTAGGATATAAGCCCAATAGAAACACTTCTGGGTCAAAGGGTATGCACAATTTGATAACTTTTTGAGCATAGCTCCAAATTGCTCTCCAGAATGGTTGGATCCGTTCACAGTTCCACCAACAATGTATCAGTGTCCCAGTTTTCCCACATCCCCGCCAACATTCATCATTATCTTTTCCTGCCATCTTAGCCAATCTGACAAGTGTGTAGTGGTATCTGAGAGTTGTCTTAATTTTCTTTTCTCTGATCAATAGTGATTTGGAGCACCTTTTCATATGACTAGAAATAGTTTTAATTTCATCATCTGAAAATTGCCTGTTCATATCCTTTGACCATTTATTGATTGGAGAGTGGCTTGAATTCGTACAAATATGAGACAATTCTCTATATATTTTATTTGATAATTTCTTGAAAGATGACTTCCAAGTTCTTTTTTTGATCATGACTTTGAGGTAGAATGATAATTTTAATTTATCTCTCCTGGATCTATTTTCTAGGTCAGTTGTTTTTCCAATGAGATATTTCACATTTTTTTCCTATTTTTTTTTCATTTTTGGTTTTGTTTTATTGTATCTATTTCTCATAACGTCATTAGCTTTCATTTGTTCAATTCTATTTTTTAAGGAATTATTTTCCCCAGTGAGCTTTTGATACCTCCTTTCCCAATTTTTCAATTTTGCTCTTTAAGGCATTCTCATTACTTTTTTTTTTGTATTTCCTTTTGCACCTCTCTCAATTCTTTCCCTAATTTTTCCTCTATCTTTCTTACTTGATTTTCAAAGTCCTTTTTATCTTTCATGTCCTGAGCCAATTTTTATTTTTCTTGGAGGCTTTGGATGTAAGAGCTTTGATTTTGTCATCTTTTGAGTGTGTGTTTTGATCCTCCTTATCATTATAATAACTTTCAATGGTCAGAAACTTTTTTTTGTTTTCTGTTAGTTTTCCTTGCCTATTACTCAGCTTTTAACTAACTGTATTAAATTAGGGCTCTGTTTCCAGGGTGGAGGGTGCACTTCAGGGGGTTTGTACAGCTACTTTCAGAGATCATCCTATGAATCTGGAGCTCTTAGGTATGTCCCTGCCCCACAGTAGCTGTAAGATCTAGTCTGCTGGCCTGGCTTGGGGCTCTGCTGGCCCAGGCTGCGCTGCGCCTGCACATCAGGCTCCCACCTCATTGCCACAGACCCTCTCCACTGACCTTCTGAATACTCCCTGGTATCTCAGGGCTGAGAGTTCAGAAGCCTCTAGCACTGCTGCTGATTCAGGGGTCCTGCCTTGCTGATGCTGGGGTCTGGGCTGGAGCTGGGACTGGGGTGAGCCTCTGCTGAGAATGTACACTGGGCTCCTATTCTGGTTCTACAGACCTTTTCTGCTGACCTTCCGGGGCCTCTTTGATGTCTCTGGGCTGAGTGGTCTGGAATCCACCAGGACTGCCACTGATTCAGAGATCAGGCCTGGCCAGGGCTGGGGCTGGGGCTGCATCCACATGTCCTGCCTCAGGATACCCATACTGTCACAGACCTTTTCGGCTGATCTTCTAAGTTGTCATCCACTTGAAAATGTTCTACTCCTTTTAAGGGAATGTTCTGATGTTCTAAAATTTGTTTAGAGTCATTAAAGGAATTTGAAGCAGTTTTGGGGAGAGATTGGGTGATGACTTTACTCAACCATCTTGATTCTGCCTCTTGCTATAGTCTTGAAGAAGTAAGAGTCACCATGTCAGCACGAGACATTGGAGTAGGATTTAGTAATAGATGCTATATGTGATTATTAATAAAATTGGTAAATAATAGCATCATCCAAGAAACAAAATATTTTAAGAAAAGCAAGAAAAAACTTTAAGGCAATATGAAGTCTTTTTCTAGAGATAATATGTTCATATACCTTCAAATTAGAAAACAGATGTAAACACTATAATTTTGTAACCGTTTTAATTAATTAATGACTGTCCTTTCCCTAAGATGGATTATGAATTTTCTCTTTAGAATAATCATCACTATTATTAATAATATATATTAAATATTATATATGCATAATATAATAAATGTAAGTAAATTATAAGAACATATAATATATGTGTAGCAATTCAATAATATATGGATCCATTTTGTACCTGTAATACATGTAGTAAAAAGAGTATAACCTGTATATTTAGTTTTTTTAAAAAGATTTAAATAATTCTAAAATTTATTATGTCAATAAATATAAACATTTTATTTTGAGTAAATTCACTTACTACTATAACTAGTGTGAATAATTTTTTAGATGTTTTCAGAGTGGTTCTTGTTTACTACATATATTATTTTTACTATGTTTAAATATGTGTTACTCATTGTTTCCATAGCATGGAACTGACATTTTTCTTTACATTTCTAAAAGAATTTTGAAGATATATTTAAATTTACCATGTTATACATTTATAAGAATTCCTCTTATGGATTATTATATATATATAATACCTTTAGTCATTTCATGCTAAAATAAAGATCAAATAATATATAGGGATATAGAAATGAACTAATCTTTTCTGTTCTATCTTCCTAGCTACCCTTCAGCAGTTGATCTCTGAGACAATGGTCCGATGGGCTCAGGAGTCTGTCATTGAAGATCCTGAGTTGGTGAGGGCCATGTTTGTGCTATTACATCGCCAATATGATGGAATTGGTGGTTTGGTTCGGGCATTACCAAAGACTTATACTATAAATGGAGTCTCAGTCGAAGATACAATCAACTTGCTGGCATCTCTTGGGCAGATTCGTTCTCTACTAAGTGTCAGGATGGGCAAAGAAGAAGAGAAGCTTATGATCCGTGGCTTAGGGTAAATTGACTGATTTCTCTACAGCACTTTTCCATTATACATTTCTTGTTTCTTACAGTATTCCAGTAGCAAATGGTATCCATTAATTTCAACTTTTTAAAGTGACCATATAGGCATATACTTTTTTACTATTTCTAAAATGTCTTGACATGGAAGTTATTTAGCTGTTAAATATGAATTGCTTTATAATTTCTGTCCAGAAGAGAGGAGCCAAGATGGTGAAGTACCTTCAATTCATGCTATATGTGTGATTGAAAGAAACAAGAATAGTTAATCTATAGAAGAAAGGTAGGAAGTTCATTTAGATTTAGGGAACTCATAATAAAGATATTTTCAAGAATTTGATGAGCTGTAACTTGAGAGGTTAAATTTCTTATTGGTGACTCCAAAGAGTAGAATTAGGAAGTTACTGTAAAGAGCAAATTTAAATCAATCAACAAGCAACAAGCAACAAACAATCAGGACCTCCATGTATGAGACTGTGTCCCAGGCTTTCATTTTACAACTACAAAAGTGAGGTAATTCTGTTTGTCAAACAATTTCAGTTTCACTGAGGATAAACAACATGATTTCAATTAAGCCAATATAGGGTATAAATCAAATAAAAGCAGTCTTTCTGCAGGATGTACTGACAATGGCAAGAATGTAAAGCTTTTTAAAAGACTGGGGACAAGTTGAACTACATAGATTCTGATATCTCTTCTACCTCTGATATTCAGTGATGTGTATTCTTGAATGACTTTAGAAATAAAGACTAATTGCATAATATGATCATTTTTGGAGGAAGGATGTTAAGTATTCACTTATATTTAAGACTTAAGTCATGAATTGAACTTTGATATTTAATACTATTTGATTTTTAACTCTGGGCAGCTGGGTGGTGCAGTGGATAGTGCTCCAGGCCTGAGTCAGGAAGTCTCTTATCTTTGGGCTTTCAAATCTGATCTCAGACACTTATGATTGGTGTGACCCTGGGCAAATCACTCCACCTTTTGTCTGTCCTTTCTGTTAAAAGTCTGGAAAAGGAAATGGCAAATTACTCCAGTATTTTTGACAAGAAAACTCTAAATAATGTCTCAAAGAGCTAGACATGACTAAAAGGACCTTATAACTCATTAGTAATATTTCAAAAAGGAATTTTCACTGAATGGGAAGTTGGGATATTAATAATAATTGATGATGTTTTATTCTGTTTTTAACTCCAAGGTAACACATTTATTGTTTATTTAGCATTCCCAGAAGTGATTTTATTTGTAAGTTTCCTTTGAAATAGATTAAAAATATACAACTTAAGTATTAAAGGCCACACAACAAAAATTTAGATGAGAATGTTCCCAATGACTAAAGAATGAGTACCTAACCAAAGAGGAGATAAATTCAAATACAAAAGAAAAAATAAATAATTTGGATTAGCAAAAAGGTTTTATATGTGCATAGCCAAAACAATTATAATGTGAAAGGGAGATATTGATATTAGCCTAAGGAAAAGAATCCTTATAAGAAATATCTCTGAACTTTTTAGTCTGGTTTTATACACACACACACACACACACACACACACACACACACACATACACACACACACACACACATGCATATATGAGTATATGATGTACAAGACATCACATTTTCAAAATGAATCTACATGAATATGTAATGTCAGAGAGGCCCAGCACTCTTAAGCACTTCATCACTTGGCTATCCCTACTATAAAGTCCTCATTTTGAAATAGGCCTAAAAAAGTTAGAAAACTGAAAAGATTCCTAAGATAAAGACCTCTTATGATGTCCAGAACATTCAAGACTTAAACTCAAAAGAATAATTAAAAAGCTACAAACTGAAATGAGAATGCTTGAGAAAATCAGTGGAAAAGAAATGAAGTCTCATTTCCTCCTTTGGAGGAAATTAATTGGATAATTAATTTGCTAGGATAATTAACAGTTTGGTATAAGTTGTAAAAAACCCTTGCCTAAGTAACAGACTCCTTGAAATAAATAAAAGTTTATGATACCAAAAAAAAAAATAAGAAATATTAAAACAAAATCAAAAGACTATAAAGTATAGAAGAAATTATAAGGTAATTCATATTAAAAATAACCTGGAAAATCAAGGAAGATCAATGGGAAGTCACTAGAATAATTATATTATCTGAAAAATATTACATGAAAAGACCTTGGGTATCACATTTCAAGAAATTATGAAAGAAAACTGTATCTTCTAAACAAGAAGAAAAAATGAAAATAGAAAGGATTCATCTAACAATCTTTGAAAGAAACTCTCAAATAAATATATTCATAGGAATAATCATAATCATTATAGTATCAACAAAAAAATATTGGTATTTAAAACTGAGTTTCGTTTTGGAGAGAAGCTGGTGGTCTTTGAAAGTATTATGAAATTTTCTAAATGCGATATAATCTTTACTAACTTTCCTCCTATTTAATTCTGGGCTTAATTAATTGTTCATCTGAAGTTTATGTCAAATGTATATTTATTGATATGCCAGATTTATGATCTATCCATATAAATGCTTATCATACTTGTTAATTTTGCACCAGGAAATCCATTGACTCAAAATTTGATTCTCATATGGATAACCAGTCATTTCCTTCTATTAAAATGTAGTCATTTTCATTTTTGGTGTGTTATTATTTCATGCTTTCCACGTGTAGCACTTCCATATGAAACCTCTTCAAGGATATTTTATTACCCTAACTTTATTTTCTTCTCCCTATCCTCCCAACTAAGTTTTTACCTCCTAGCTTTTCATTTAAATTGAAGCCCTTTTTCCAGCCTCTCAGATTATTTTATAATTAATAGCTTAGTTAAGTATTGTGAAAATAAAATTGGTGACTAAATATCACGCCATATTTATGTTCCATGAAAGACTTTTTATAAAATTTATAAATTTTTATAACATGTATTTATAGAAGAAAATAAGTATTTCCTTAATATAATACAATAAAAAATATAATTGTACAAGAAATTTTGATTCTACTAAGCAAAACTTGCTATTTCTTTCAAACATATAACAAAATTATCATCTAAATTTCTTTTTTTTCCCCTTCTTTTTTCTTTTTTTCTATACTCTTCCTCCAACCTTAGAGATAGCTATCATTAAACATAAACAGATACATACTTCTGTTTATAAGTTCTTTCTCTGGATGCAAATTATGTCTTTTGTAGAGATCTTTTATGTCTTTAGTTAATTTGAATATTTATAATAGTCAAATAACCTATTCACTCAAAGTCATTTTTAAAACAATATTGTTGTAATTTTTTAGAATGTTCTCTTGATTCTGTCTTACCCTATACTATCACCAAACCCCTCATAACCTTTGGCATCCTCCTTAATTATTCACTCACTCTCACCCTTCATAGCCAAGTGATCATCAAGTCCAGTTATTTTGTCTTGGTAACATCTCTCATATGGCCGCCATCTATCTGTAACATTGTAATGATCCTGTTATAGGCCCTTATCTCCTCACATCTGGACAATTGGTAGTTTGTTGGTCTGCCTGCCTCAAGTCTCTTCTCCCTTCCATTCTATTATCAAAGTGATTTTTTTTTTAAAAAATCCTTTCACCTGTAGGATAAAATATAAAATCCTCTTTTATCATCCAAAACTGTTCATAATCTACCTGCCCCCTAATACCTTTCTAATCTTCTTAAACCTGATGTCTGTCTCCTTAACCATATTCCATGTACTCTTCAATCCAGTGGTGCTAGCTTCTTTGCTGTTCCCCAAACAGGACATCTTTACATTGTCACTGGCCGACCCCCATGTTTTCAAAGACCTCCTTGTCTCTATTTTCTGGCTTCCCTGACTTCCTTCAAATATTAACTAAAATTCCATCGTCTATAGGCTGCCTTTTCCAATCCACTATACTTCTAGGGCCCTCCCTTTGTTTATTTCCAAAGTATCATATATGTATATATGTATGTATATGGTGTGTGTGTGTAATATATATATATATATATATATTGCACATGTGTGTAATATATATGTATATATATTACACATATATATATGCATAAAGAGAGCAAGAGTGAGGAAACATAATTGTTAACATACTATCTCCTCCATTGGAGTGAGTTTCTTGAGAGTGGAGAGTACCTTTTTACCTTTTTTTGTATCCCTAGCACTTAGCACATATAGTAGGAGAATTAATAAATGTTTATTGACTGACTGATTTAACAAACATTCACTGGAGTTGAAATTTGAACTTTGTCTTTCTCATTCCAATGCCATTATTATTTCTATCCTTTATCCCATACTGCCTTTGTCTATATTTGAAAATGTCATTTAAAATTACTAACAAAATTAAAAAATCAGTTATATATTGTTTCTATTTCCAGAAAAAATTTATGCTAAAATATAATATCAAAATAAGAAAATAAAATGATCTATAATTTGGAAAGGCTCTATTTACTTTCGATCTGTTTTTTAACTTCTTAATATAGACCTTAATTTTTTGTCATTTAAAAAATATATTTGATAGAAATGAGTTATTTAATATTTGAATTATGTTGATATTGCAAACAATAAGGAATTCACTTGTGGAAAAAAGGTCACTTTTAAATAAATATTAGCTTACAAGGCACTGCATAGACTATTAAGAACAATTTTAAGCCCTTTGATTTCTTTAGATTTTATTTTAATGGTTTCTTTTGAAATTCAGCTTGTGTCACTTTCTACAAGAAGATTTTGTTTATTCCTTCAGTTATATAACTGAGGAAAAAAAGAAAATCTAGGGCTATAATATAACCCTAATATACTTATATAATTTTTTGTGTGCCCAAGCTTTTTATATATATGTACATATATATATATGTATGTATATGCATATTACCATTATATACACATATACATACATCATATAATTATTTTTGTACATATTGTCTCCTCTTTTAGAATGTAAGCTCCTTCAGGGCAGGAACTTTTTTCATTTTTGTATCTTTAACACTTAATAAATTGCCTGGCTAGTTGGGATCCTTTAATAAATGTTTGTTGATTAAGAGTTCGATATATATAAAATTTTCTTCTGAAAAAATTTTTCTTTAAAGGTATTTTAGGAGAATTAAATATAGACATGATATGTGTGAGGTGCAACTATTGAATATTTACTTAGAAACAATGTTATTATGTAATACAATAAAAAGAGTATTGGATTTAGAGTCTGATATTGACTGTAATTCTCAGTAACCCATTTTTACCTCCCTTAGCTTTAGTTTCTTCATCATTCAAAGGTACATAATAATATTTATATTACCTCACTTTTTGTGTTTCTGTGAGAAAAGTATTTTTTAAACATAAAAGTATTACTGAAATATGAGTTACTATTTAGTTCTTCAGGATATTTAATCTCCTTGACTCGGTACATTTTTAAACTAAATGTTGAAGGGAAGGCTGTTTCTGTTATTCAAGACTTTTAAGATTATTTTTTTAAACAGTAGAAATTTTCATATAAATATGTTTTATAAGTGAGGTTTTATTAAAAAAAATCTATATTTAAAAGAATCAAAGGTAAATGGAAATAATTATTTTATAAATTATATCAGAAATAATTCATTATATACTTACCAGATTAATAAAAATATTGTGTAATTTCTGTGAACTCAGTAAAATTTTAACATTTGTCTAGGAAAGATCAATACGTAGAACTAAAATACTAAGATTTAGTATTGTGTATTTATATCTGAGTAGAAATTTTCTCTCAGCTTTTAAGATATTTATGACTCATAAAATAGAATAGCAGGTATCTTTTTCCTAAAAATGTAATTTTCTTTCATTCCTCTTCCCTACCTCCTCCCTAATTCCTCTAGAGATATCATGAACAACAAAGTATTTTACCAACATCCCAATCTGATGCGGGCACTGGGAATGCATGAGACAGTAATGGAAGTAATGGTCAATGTCCTTGGAGGTGGCGAGTCCAAGGTAAAGAGATGATCTGGGTATGCCACCACTTTTCACTCAGAAATCCTTGTTTGGAGCCCTGTCAACCATTGAGTAAATGTTCATCTTCGTTACCTGCCTTTCTATACAGTTTGATGACTCAGTACTTTGTCAGTCTTATCTCATGGTATGCATTTCTATTCACTATATTCTCCAAACAAACTGGATTATTCTGTCCCCAGAACATACCTTGCATGGTTCCCATTTTTGTGCCTCTCCAATATTCCTAGAATATCCTTTCTCTCCTTCTTAGTCTACAAACACATCTTTTATAACTCAGTTCAAATGACACCTCCATCTTGAAGCCTCTTTAAGCCTTCCCCTCACAGAAGACGCACACACACACACACACACACACACACACACACACATATTCTCACCTCCGAGAAAGCTCTGTTTTAGAAATTCACATAGCATTTAGTTTATATCGGTCTAATTAAAATATCATTTAGTAAGGTGTATTATAGTTATCTTTGTCTTATTTCCTTCACAAACTGTAATTTCCCTAAGCATAAAGACATAAAAAATAGGACATGTCCTATTTTAAATTTGAATAAAGGTTCTGCTCTGCACAGAGTGGATGCTTGCTAAATGTTAAATTAATTAAATTGGTGAAAGAATAAATAGATTTTGGATAACATTTAGAATGTCAATTTGGTAAACAGTTTCCTAATTATAGTTTTACTACTTGGAAAGCAATTTTAAATAGGTCTTTACATACTAATTTCTGAAAGCTTAATAGTTTGTGGGCTCTAAATTTAGTTTTCACGTTCAATATTCAAACTCCAATAGTATTTCCACTCTGAATTATCAGATGTTTATATCTCATGGATCGAACGTTTCCTTCTCTTACAATAACAATGTTTTTACTTTCCCAGTGTCTGTCTGAAGAGGTGTTTAAAATATTAATAAATTAATACTATATTTTAAATTGCTTTTTTTTAAACAAACATTCTTTTGAACAAATCTATTAAGTGCCTAGTATGAATAATGCATTATGCTAGAAGCTGAGATTATATTTGAAAAGTGACCCTATCATTAAGGAATTTTGTTATGTGGGAAATTACAGATATACACAAACAAGTAGAATGAATGTTATAAAGTGATTATTACAAAAATCCAATAATATTGTCTTCCAAGCTCTAGTTGACAGCTCCAAGCCCTACTTGAAAACCCCAACCCTGAGTTCCCATGTTCATGTTGATTCAAGTAATACTTTGTAACACAAAATTTTAGTGAACATAAAGAATTTGGATAATCTTTTAGAATTTATTGTAATGATTTTTCACTTGGATCAGGATTCCATAACAATAAATAAACCGTCAATCAATATTTCTTTTCACTTATTCCTTGAGAATATGGGACAGTTAAAAAATGGATATATCTAAGAAAAGAAAAAAAAGAATATGGAACAGTTAAAATAGTATTAAAAATTAAAAGATATGTTAATATTGTCATATATAATTTTAATTGCTCTTTTATTAGCATAAACTTGTATTTTCTGTCATAAATTTTTTCTGTTTAAAAGTATCTTTGAAATATATAGATTCATCTCTTATATGACCAGGCTACTAGTTAAGAAGCTATATTTTTAAAAAATTACAAATGTATATGTGTATTTCTATAACCTTAAAAACCACAAAATATATCTATATCTTGACATGGCAGTTATACATAAGTAATTTAAATGAAACTATACTATTTACTCTAGTTAGCTGTGTAAAAAAACAATAATATTTTTTTATCACAACTAAATCAGTGCTTTTTATGTAGGAAATCACCTTTCCTAAGATGGTGGCCAACTGTTGTCGTTTTCTATGTTATTTCTGCCGTATAAGTCGGCAGAATCAGAAAGCAATGTTTGATCATCTTAGTTATTTATTGGAAAACAGCAGTGTTGGTCTTGGTAAGTAAAATATATATATATATATGTTTATATTGGCTAGGTTGGTTCTCAGAAATAAAAGTAGATTTATTCCAGGGCCATACTTAAAAGACTTTCCTATATGATAGAACCTTTTAGAATTTAAGTTGCCCTGGGGATAGGTTTTGAGAACCTGAGGCCATTTTCATTTGATCAGAAAGAATATTTGCGAACACAGAACCCTACTCATTGAGTGCTTGCATCCTTGCTTTCTTTCTCTCCCTTCTTTCCCTTCCTCCCTGTCTTTCTCTCCTTTCCTCTTACCCTCTCCCTTCCTCCTTTCATCTTTCTTCCTCCCTACCTCCCTCCCCCCCTCCCTGCTTCTTCCTTACCCCTATTAGAATGCTGGGTTTAGAGTCAGAAAACCTAAATTCAAATTTTTGCCCTATCCCTATACTAGCTTTATGACCATAAAAAGTCACATAATTTGTATTTGGCTCAGACAGCTCCCTATGACTTCTCTGAGTCACAAACATTTATAATGTATATTAGACAAGAGTTAATTCTCACAGGAAAAATTCTCTCAAACTGATGAGTCATTTATTATTATTATTATTTTTTGCTGAGACAATTGGGGTTAAATGACTTACCCAGGATCACACAGCTAGGAAATGTTGAGTGTCTGAGGTCAAATTTGAACTCAAATCCTCCTGACTTCAGGACTGGTACTCTATCTACTGTACTACTTACCTGCCCCCTGATGAGTCAATTCTTAACTATATTTTCACATTTGATATAATCATATTTACCAGGATTCAATCATTTACAAAGCATTTTACCTACATATTTAAGTAATACAACATCAGACAACCTGATTTTAAAAACTATTTTAAGAAAATATGTCAAAATTTATTTTTTGAATGAAATTATTTGATGTCAAATAGCAATCAGAATTTCATTTTTTATTTTCATATGCATGTTTTTAGCTTCTCCAGCAATGAGGGGCTCAACACCACTTGATGTAGCAGCAGCATCAGTAATGGATAATAATGAATTGGCTTTAGCTTTACGTGAGCCTGACTTAGAAAAGGTAAGTGATAATCCTGTCTTTTGTGTTTATATAAATTCTTTTTTCATATTTTCCCATAATTTTTGTATGAAAATTTTGTAATTAAAAATTTTTACTGATATGTACAACAAATGTATTTGTGAGAAAGGAGCATTATTCTTTGTTTAATTATACTTATCTCATTAGAAGTAATATGATATAGTGGATACAGAGACATCCTTATATTTAGAACTTGGGTTTAAGTTCTGTTTTTGACACATGGTAGCTGCATGACTAAGTCAGCCTAACAAACCCCAATGTACCCCTAGGCAACTGTAAAAATGTAAATGACCTACTTGCAGAGCTATATTTGTAGAGGCTTTCCTTGAGTTCTCTTTCTCCATGACATAGATGAAGACCAGGAAGGACCCTTTTCATTTTATATCTGAGATCCTATGTGATTTTTTTCTTCCTTTCCAATAGAATGTAAACTCCTAGAATGAAAACAAGAATTGTGGCATTTCTGTGTTTGTATCTCTAGCACCTAGCCACAATGCATGTCACATAGTAGAAATAGTGAATATTTGTTGTATGGGCTGGAACTGGATCTTAATTCCTTTGAAATTTGTTCTTTTAAACCCTAAGATGCATGCTAGAGAATATTTTGCTTTGTCTTTATCTTTATCTTATAGTTTGAGATTCAGTAGCATTTTTGCTCATTCTTGTAGTTGTTATTGGAAGTTCACCAACTCCTCTCTTTTTCACTTAAAGCATTCTTTGTTAGATTTGCAAGACTCTAAGCAAATTTATATGTGTATTAAACATTTTTAAAAGAATCTCTCTTTATAGATATGCTCTGTCCCTGTTCAAGAATCCCTCATTGGGGCAGCAAGGTGGCACAGTGGATAGAGTACCAGCTCTGAAGTCAGGAGGACCTGAGTTCAAATTTGTCCTCAGACACTTAACACTTACTAGCTGTGTGACCCTGGGCAAGTCACAACCCCAATTGCCTCAAAAAAAAAAATCCCTCATTAACAGATATTAAACTGAAGTGGAAAAATGAAAACACTCCTTTGAGACACCATTTCTTTAACTACCTCTTTACTTTTAAGATCTTTCTTTTTCTTCTGATTTCCTTGTCTTCTATTGTCCAGCAGTGGACAATAAAGCATTCAGTTTCTTGCCCAGGATTATCTAATCTCTCTTTATTTCTAGGTTCTTTTTTTGTGGCATCATTTGTCTTAATGGACATTCATTAGAAATGTTTAGTGAATGTCAGACTTCCAGATCCTGGAAATTTTCTCTAATACTTGCTCTGACAAGAAAAAAGATTGTTCTGCTGGTAATGTTGATTAGATAAAGAACTTCATTAGTATTTTCAGAGAGAACTACCACTTATCACTTTTAATGAATGAACCTTACCATGATGGCACTTATAGATTCCTGTCATCATTTCTCAGTAAAAAGCTACTCTTTCTCTTAGAATATTTGGATTTATTTGAGGAAAAGAGATAAGAAGTGATTTCACTTTTTAAAAAAATTTTCAGAATTATTGAATTTTAAAATTGAAGGAATTTTGGCAACTATATTGTCAAACCAGTACTCCTAAGCGATGCCCACTGTAAAATATCCTTCAATGTCTACTCTCTGTTTGAAGACCTTCAATGAAAAAAAGGTCCTGACCTATTGAGACAAGCCCATTCTACCTTGGGAGGGTTCTAACTGCTTTATTTCTTTTTCCTGTCATCAAACTTAAACTTATCCCTTTATATATTATGTTACTTGGTATTCAGCCCTCTGGGAGCATGTAAAACAAGATTAATTCCTTTCCAATATGATACCCTTTCATATCCTTAAAGTCTGCTGTCATCTTCTCACTGAGTCTTCTCTTATCCAGATTAAATAAGCCCAATTCTTTTAATCTGTTTTCATATGATATAGATTGAAGGCCCTTCAACATATTGGTTTCCCCTTTCTGGATAGTCTCCATCTTGTCAATATTCTTTTAAACCATGGTACCCTGAACTGAACAAAGAATTCCAGATATAACCAGCCTGGGGCAGAATACCAAAGGACTGTTACCTCCAAAATGTATCTCTTTTAAAGAAGCTCCAAATACCATTAGTTTTTTTTGGCTTCACATCACACTACCCCTGGTAGCTTATATATGATTTTACAAGTCACTAAAATCCTTAAGTCATGTTTCAAAAGGCAAATTCATAGCTCTTGGTTGTTAGAAGTCTTTTTTCTCCCATCTGTGGATTACTCAAGAAGTTCTTGGCGTGTTGTATTTTCTTTGCTTAGCACTCTTTGTGGATCTGCAAATTTGCATCCGTTGCTCCCAATGCAAATACTGCCATCAGATGATCCAAAGATGTCCTTGATTCATTGATAGGAATATAGAAAATCCTATATCCTTCAGACTTTTCAAAGCTCTCAAGGCCTTCCACTAGCCAATGGGAGAAAGGGAGAGGGTGATTTGATTAAGTAATCAATGGAGTAATTTGTCTAAATAATTGAACTCACCCTTTTCTATTTTTATCTTTTGGTTGCTTTCTGCTAAATTTTCAGCTTGAAACACTGATAGAAATTGCATTTGACTTTCTTTCTTAGTACTTTCTTTCCCTCCCCAGAGAGGAAATCTTGATTTAATAGGTAAGCATTATCTAAATAAAGAAACCCATTTCTTTCCTACTTGAGACCTGTGTGCCATGCCCAGTAGCATATTGAACCATAACTATGTTCCCTTATTTTTCTTACATTCATACTTTATAGAATTCTGGTTTTGAAAGTTATTTCCCTTTTATATCTCTATTTTAAACTCTTTACTTAAGTCTAGATGTTTATATTATGTAATATTTATAATATACAATTATTGTTGGCTCTGGCTTAAGATAGTAGCTTCACTTCAGGCAGTAATAGCTAACAATTTTCTTAAACACCAAAATATTCTTTGCAGAAACAATAGGAAAAAAATCAACATGAAAATTTGAAAAGAAGCTCAATTTGTTACCTTATTCCCTAAAAAGTACCTTTTGAGGTACTTACTATGAAAAAATTAACTCTATTTTATTGCTTTTGGCCAAACACTGTTAGATAGTGAGTCCTTTTGTAAGACATGAATTTAAAGTGAAAATTGATCCAAATCGACAGTCTTCCACCATGTTAATATGTTTGGATACTTAGATTCTTGTCATATTATTATGATTCTTCTATCTTTCCTACTTCTTTGTTCTATAATTTGATTCATAACAAGGATCATGCTTTAACCAAAGGCTTTCCATGACTATTTTTATCAACAGAGACTGCTGACACTTTTTGTATATTGCATTATTTTCAGGTTGTTCGATATCTGGCTGGTTGTGGATTGCAGAGCTGCCAGATGCTGGTTACCAAAGGTTATCCAGACATTGGGTGGAATCCAGTTGAAGGGGAGAGATATTTGGACTTTCTAAGATTTGCTGTCTTCTGTAATGGTATGCATCTAAATTTGAGTTGGAGGTGGAGAGGACACTATTGAATTTACTTTTGAATTGTTATTGAAAGCATTGATATAATCCTAGAAATTTCATAATATGATAGAAATTTAAATTAGTTATTTTGCATACTAAAATATATGTCTTAGATAACTGGTTAACACAGTGGATAGAATGCCAAATTTGAAGTCAGGAAGACACCATCCTGAATTCAAATCGAGCCTCAGATACTTACTACTTGAATGGCCTTGGGCAAGCCATTTAATCCCATTTACCTCAGTTTCCTTAATTATAAAATGAGCTGGGAAAGGATATAGCAAACCATTCTAGTACTTTTGCCAAGCAAATTTTAATTGGTGTTATAAAGAGTAAGACATGATTGAAAAATGGCAATTTATTTGTTAAAGTACTTATATTATTCTCATAACTTATTTACTAAAGTTTAAATCAGTTTCCAAACTATGATGAATTATTGTACTTTTTAATCACTTCAATCAAGATGCCCAAGTTCTTCTCACAAATGGATCATTTTAATTACTTTTTGATTTTAAAATTTGACTATCATCAAAAATTCATATTGTTGAAAATGCTTTATACTTTTTTATTGCTTTTTTCCCCTACTTTTGAAATTGATTTTGTAAAAAAATAAAAAGACACTAATGTTATCAGGTGAAAAGTAGCATTCATTGCTTCAATTTTTAATTACATAATTTAAAAAAATGACCATGGTTCATTGTTTTTATTTTACATTTTTGAATTGATATTTATTTTCAATTATGTGTGCAATTTGGCATATTCCATTAAACAAAACATACCCAAATTATTGGTAAAGATAAATAAATATTATCTCTTTGTAACTTCCATTACTTGCTATTCTGCCCTATTGGAACAAATGAAACAAGACTAATTCCTTTCTAACATTATAGCCTTTCATATTCTCAAAGACTGCTATCTTCTTCCGTCTGAGTCTTCTCTTGTCCAGGTTAAGTAAACATGCCCAGTTCCTTCAATCTACTTTCATATGACATAGATCCAAGGCCCTTCACCATACTGGTTTCCCCTTCTGGACATTCTCCATTTTATCAATATTCTCCTTAAACCCTGGTACCCAGAACTGAGCACAGTACTTCAGATATGACCAGATGGGGTAGAGTACAAAAAGACTGTTACTTTCAAGCTATGCCTCTCTCTCTCTCTCTCTCTCTCTCTCTCTCTCTCTCTCTCTCTCTCTTTCTCTCTTTAAATTATGATTTTCTCCCAATTACATACACAATTTTTAACATTCCCTGTTTTTTTTTTAAGTTTTGAGTTCCAAATTCTGTTTCCCATCTTTCTTTCTTCTCTTCCTTGAGTAGTTTCTTATAGCATATGTAGGTGCAATCATGTAAAATGTTTCCATGTTAAACAAAAAAGAAAAAAAAAAGAAGGAAAGGAAAAAAGGAAGGAAGGAAGGAAAGAAAAGTAAAGAAAAAGAAAAATAGTATGTTTCAGTATGTAGTTAGAGAACATCAGTTCTTTCTCTGAAGGTAGATAACATTTTTCATTCTGAGTCCTTTGGAATTGTCTTGCATCCTTGTATTGCTGAGAATAGTTATGTCATTCAAATTGTACTTCATTGTATAATATTGCCATTACTGTTTACAATATTCTGGTTCTGCTTATTTCACTTTGTATCAGTTCATGTAAGTCCAGATTTTTCTGAAATCATCCTGCCTGTAATTTTTTATAGCACAATAATAAAACCATCACTTCATATACCACAACTTATTTAGACTTTGCCCCAATTGATAGACATTCTTAAATCTCCAATTCTTAGTTGTCACAGAAAGAACTGTTATAAATATTTTTGTATAAATAGGCTATTTTTCCTTTGAAAAAAAATTTCTTGGGGCAGCTAGATGGCACAATGGATAGAGCATAAGCTCTGAAGCCAGGAAGACCTGAACTCAAATCTGGCCTCAGACACTTAACACTTCCTAGCTTTGTGGCATTGAGCAAGTCACTTAACCCCAATTGCCTCAGCAAATAAATAAATAAATAAATAAAGTAACAATGATAAAAAATAAAATAATTCTTTCGAACATAGCAATATAGCAGTATTTCTGGATCAAAGGGTATACATAATTTTATAGTCCTTTAGACAGAGTTTCAAATGGCTCTCTAGCATCATTGGATCAATTCACTACTCAATCAACAATGCATTAATGTCTCAAGTTTCCCACATCTCTTCCAATATTTATCATTTTCCTTTTTCCTTTTTTTTTTTGCCATACAGTCTGATAGTTGTGAGATGGTCAAAGTTGTTTTGATTTGTATTTCTCTACTCAATAGTGATTTAGAGCATGTTTTTATGTGATGATACCTTTGATTTTTTCATCTGAAAACTGCCTCTTCATATCCTTTGATCATTTATCAACTGGGGAATGACTTGTATTCTTCTAATTTTAACTCAGTGATCTCTATATATTTGAGAAATGGGGCCTTTATCAAAGATAATCCCTGGCCCCCGATTTTTCTGCTTTACTTTTAGTTGTATTGGTTTTGTTTGTGCAAAAATTTTAGTTTCATTTAATCAAAACCACTCATTTTACACTTGTTATGCTTTCTGTATCTTAATTGGTCCTAAATTCTTCCCTTATTTATCCATTGATTTGACAGGTAAAACTATTCTACATTTTCCTAATTTTTTGCCTCTAATAAAGAAGCCCCAGATATCGTTCTTTTTAACTGTCACATCACACTGTCTACTTGTCTTAAATTTACAAGCCATTAAACCTTTAGATCATTGTTGTTGGGAGTCTTTTTCTTCCTTTTCAAACTTTGGTCAAAAATAGATAAATTATCTTGCAAATGAATAAACATTTACATTCACTTTTCTTCATATGTGTTTCTAGGGGAGAGTGTGGAAGAAAATGCAAATGTTGTGGTCAGATTATTAATCCGGAGGCCTGAGTGTTTTGGTCCAGCCTTAAGAGGGGAAGGTGGCAATGGTCTTCTTTCAGCCATGGAAGAAGCTATAAAAATAGCAGAAGATCCTTCTAGAGATGGTCCATCACCTACTAATGGATCCAGCAAAACCCTGTATGTCAGAAACAGGTTTTTCTTTAAATGTATTTTCATGGGTGAACATAGCAGTTAACTTCTATCAAATTAAAACTTATTTATTTTAATTTGAATGCAAATTAAATGTAAAATGGTGTGAATTATGAATTAATATAAATAATTATTTGTTAAATAATAAATTTATGCCAAGCGTTATGATAAGTGCTGGAGATACAAATACAAGAGTTAAGACAGTCCCTGCCTTCAAGGAACCTATATTCTAATGAGAATTCCCAAAGAAAGGAGTTAGGTTCTGGGAAATCACAAAAATGGTGAGTGGAATAATAGAGAAATCCATTTAATACACCCCTTCCAGAGGCATTGACTGATCACAGATCTCATAGAGATTGAAGTTTGATTCTTGGTAAGTGAAGTAATAGTTCTTTACAACTCAGTAATCACATTCGTCTGGGAACAATTATCTCAAATAGTATTTATCTTCTGTTTTCTATTTTCTTTGAAAAATTAATAAAAGTGATTTGACAACAGAAGAAGATGATACTATCCACATGGGAAATGCCATAATGACCTTTTATGCAGCTTTGATTGACCTGCTAGGACGCTGTGCTCCTGAAATGCATGTAAGTCTGTTCCTTCACTTAAATTTCCATGAAATAATGCTCATTCTTCACCTAGTTATGTTAAATCAGTGGTGGATAGTACAGTTGTTAGAATATTAGAGCCTCTTTATAGTGCCACCGAGAACTGATTGTTAAATTTTCAATGTAATCCTTTCTTTACATTTGAAAAATCAGCAGATGCTAATATTCAAAATTTACTATATTGCTTTGTTGATTGTCTAGACTTAACAGAGTAATGTAGAAAATGTTAATAATTCAATTTAAACTCAAAAGTGTACCAAGTATACACCTTTTGTCCTTCAGAGGATAATTACTAAACATTTACTTGTATACCACTGAGTATAAATATGAATTATACTTCCTTAATGGTGATCATTAAATTGTGTTCACACTTTTAAAATTGTTTCTTATTTCTATGGAATTTTGAGGAGGTGGGCAAAGAGAGAAAAATCTATGTCTTTCCTGCGTAATCAAACCATAAAAGGAACAAAATAATGCTCATCTCATCATATTAAAAATGAATGGCAAAGTATTGCCATAACAAAATGTGGTTTTATCTGGTCATGAGTAGTTGTTCTTAAATATTGCAAAAATTAGTAATAAAGTCTAAATGCAGCTCATTAATAATAAATTAATATATTTTGCCATACCTGCTTTGCAAAGAAAAACAAGAAATATTATTTTGTAATACAACTTCTCCATTTCTTTTCCTGTACTAAGATAGCAAAACCTCCTGTCAAATGGAAGCTTCATAAAAAGAATGTTTTGGTCTTCTGAGAGCAATTAAAGGATTAGATTAAATTCTTGGACAGATGTTTTCTGCTAGCTGGGAAAAGGAATTTAAAACTCAATCTTCTACTACCACTCTCTGATGCCTTTTACCACTATCCTCCTACCTCTCCCATTCTCTTTAAGGCAGACTTCCTTTTACTTCCTTTGTTCTTGGGTAAATGACTATGGAACCCAAATGCATCTGAATTATGATAGAAAAATGTGAACAATGCCTTCTATCTACCATAGTTTCCTTACTTTCCTAGTTCTTCTAGAATAAAGATGCCTAATCATTTAACCTGAAATTTGAGAACAAAATTTCACAAAGATAGATGCCACCTTTGAATTATATGTAGGTTGTTTCCTTTACCTTTTCCTTCCTTTCTCTGTTTTCCATAAATACATATTGTAGTGCCAGAGACACTGAGGCAAGACAGAGATTAGAGATTTTTAATATTTTATTAATGGAGAGCTTTGACTAGTTGGCTGAATTGGACTCTTGTCTCAAAGCATTCAGCATCTAGTAATTAATTCTAGAGACTTTTATAGGGCTCCAGTTCAGGGAAACAAAGGCAAGGGAGGAGACACATCTAGTAAGTCATAATTTCAGGAAGGACTATAAATTCTGTTAAGTTGGGAGTGAAGAAGATAGTCAAGTGAGAGACAGAAAGTCTGGAGCAGGAGAGATAGAGGGTGCCATTTGAGATAAGTCACCTGGAGTTTTATGACTCTTTTGGAATGCCTGGCCAGAGTTCCATAGCCCTAATTATCTCAGTCCTAATGGTCAGGGGCGAGAGGAGGGAGGGGGAAAGTCATAGCATACTAACTCAGGGAAATTGAGATATTATAATTCAGGGAAACTATTTCAGGAAACTAATGCAGGGAAGTTGAGGTATTACAATTCAGGGAAACAGGTATTATAATTCAGGAAACCTGAGGTATTTTAATATTTAGGCTCACTAAAAGCAATCTTTTACTTTAGCAGTGGAAAATTGCTAAAAGAGGGAGAAATTATTTTTTTAAATCTAGCATCTAGTTAACATTTCTGAATATTGCTATGAACCTGAGTAAGTTTTATTCTTTAGTAGCATTTCAGTATTGCAGGTATAATAATTAAATCAATCATAATAACTAACCTTTATATGGTGGCTTAAGCTTTGCAAAGAGCTGTAAAAAAATCTCATTTGGTCTTTTTTTAGGATCTACATAAATAAGGATCTTATCCACCCTAAATTAGATTATTCCTCAGACAACAGGGGTACAATCCATCATCAGACCCTTTCTGAGGTCTTTTCATATTACAGAACCTGGTAAAGCTTTACTGTGCTAAAATAGCACATTGTTATTTCCATGAGTCAGAAGAATAAGACATCAGTAAATGGGTATAAAATCTTAAAGATTAATGATATTTGTATAGTATTCTAGTAGACCAAGCTTTAAACACTCATAGAATTCATCATTATATTAGCATGTACATATATGTACATATATAGATATAGATATATACACACACAGGTATGTATATATATGAATGTATATATATGTGTATGCGATATATACACACACATGCATTTTTGTACTTTTAAAAATTATATCCTTGATTCCCTGATGTAAACAAATACAAGTGAAAAGAATGTAGTGTAATGTTTGTAATCACAGAGAACTGGGTTCAGATACTGTCCATTTTTAACTGTGATCTGGGCAAATCGCTCAGTTTGTTTGCCCTAGGCAACTTTTCTGAGTCTGTCTACTAAATCAGACTATAGAAGGAGTTCCCATATCAGGAAGTACCCCTTGTTGAGAAAATCAAAGATATTCTCTGTATTCATATCTGCTCATAGGCAGCATGCAGTAATGGATAGAGACCCAACCTGAAAACCAGAAATACTTGGGAGTAAGTTCCACTTCCAGCATGGACTTGCTTTGTGGCCTCATACAAATCACTTAACTTTAGTGCTCTAGCCTCTAACCTCTAAATCTCTGAGTATAAATTGCAAAGAAGGTACTTATCCCCATTGGCAGAGGGAGTTTCTTTACCTGAAACATCCTTTACTGTATTGAAATCCTAGGACCATTCCCAACTCTATCACTATTATCTCCACATAAATTGATAATAATTGTAGCCTATACTTTACATATGCTAGCATTTATATAACACTTTAAGGTTGGCAAAGCACTTTACATATAATATCCTATTTGATATTCATAGTAGTCCTGTGAGGGAATAGATAACAATCAGTATACTCATTTTACAGAAGAAGAAAATGGGGAACTAAGTGAGACACACATTTTGACATCAGGAAGACCAGAGTTCCTGTCTGATTGGGAACTCCAAATTTGTCATGCTATGTACTATACTACTTCACTTTCTCATGAAGTATGTGTATCACCTTAAGATTTGCAAATGCTTCATGTACATTATCTTTTTTGATCTACACAATAGTCCTGTGAGTTAAGTGCTATTATTATCTCCATTTGAAGAAGTATGCTGAGAGATTAATTGATTAATTCAGAATTTCTGATTCTATGTCTAATGCTTTGTCCATTGCACACTCTTCTTTGAAACTGATATGAACAGGTTAGGGAAAGTCAAATATGATTAAAACGTGAAAATGTTTACTTCTGCTTTTGAAAAGGATTACTATGACCAGAAATTATAACGTGATTCATAATTAGGATTTAATTTGCCAGTAGCACGCTGGTAATATTGTTTTGATCCAACTTTACTTTTTTTTTTTCCTTATGTTCAAAAACCTTCTGGCCTGTATAAGAATCAAATTTGTGACCTGGAAGTAATTAATTCAGCCTAGAGCCTGACTGCCATATCTCTGTAATGCATGTTTTTCAGACAATCAGAAATGTTCTTGGGAAGTTTTTTTTAAACATTAACACTATTATTTCTAACTCAGGTCTGACCTCTGGTGGATGTCTCTTATTTATCAAAAGGGAATTTAATTCACTTCCTGGGTTTTCCTGAGTATAGTTGCTACTTGACTGTGAAAGAAAATGTCACGTCTTTGTTTTCCCCCCTTTGTAGTTGATCCATGCTGGCAAAGGAGAAGCCATTAGGATAAGGTCTATTCTAAGATCCTTAATTCCACTCGGAGATTTGGTGGGAGTCATCAGCATTGCTTTTCAGATGCCGACAATAGCTAAAGGTAATATTATTCTTTGGAATACAATATTGAATAATAAAAGCTTGATAGAACTTTTTTTCCCTGATGAAGCATAAAGAAGAGGTTTCTTTTCAGTTATTTAGAACTGTATTATTTACAAAGTTCTTTCCTCATTGTATTGCAAATTTAATCAATTCTAATCACATGTAATTTTTCACCTTTCAGGAATTATGTTTTAATATCCCTATTCTATTGTTTTTCCTTGACCCCTTAATCTATTATTGCCCTAGACAAATCTCTAAGATTATAAATTGGAGGTATTGATCTACAAAGTGTTCTCATCTATCTAGTCCCTATCTCTGACCTTTACTATTCTTTAATTTTCTCTTTTCTGGTTGAATACAATCTTCCAATTTGTCTTCTTTGATAATTTATCACTTATTATTTTTTTTCCAAATTATTTATTTTTTGTTTGATTGTCTCATGAAGGAAAATTCTTCATTTGAGCTTTCACCCTGATTAACAGGCAAAACAGCACAAAAAAGAATTAAAAGGATTTTTTAAAAGTTGCACCTTGATGAGCTGATCACTGAAAATCAATAGTACCTTCTAGGTGGGGACAGCCTTTAGAGAACTTTAAAATGATCTAATTTAGCAAAAGAAGTGGAACCTTTGTATCTCAGTTCGTCCCCAAAGTAGCAATTTGCAGGTAGAAGTATTTGACTAATAAATGGTGATAGAAGAAAAACAAAACTAAACAAAAATAAATAAATAAATAAATAAAAAACTTCAGACTTAGTATTTCCTTCTTTATCTCACAGAACTTCTCTCAACACTGATAAGCAGGGTTAAGAACAATTGGTAACTATGTCAACATAACTTTCAAGACCCTGATACTTTAGCAACATTTATTAAGAACTTTCAGTATGTGAAACACATATTGTGTTTTAAGGTTAAGGGGAAATATGAAATTTGTATATGTGAAATATATATTCCTTCCAGAAGATTGTTTAGAAGTTTCAAAGAGAAAACTTTAGAGTTAATATGAGGACAAACTTTCTGATAAATAAAACTGGCCAAAGGTAGGATATGTTAGTTACCCAAGTTTTCACTCAAAAAAGTGAGATTTTTCAAGTAAAAGCTGGTTAACTACTTGTAGCTTATATAGTATAAAGATTCTTATTCATGTGGGGCGGAGCCAAGATGGCAAACTGCAGACAGCGTCCTCTGTGAGCTCCTGAGACCTTCCCTCAGACCCAGACAAATTGAGCCTCCGAACTGCTTCTGGAGTGAGGGCGCCACAAAACACTTGGACTACAATGCACTTCTATCAAATATCTACTTTGAAAGAACTTCTGAGGTCAGTTTTAGACGGGCAGGGGAGCAGCTCCCGGCGCTCAGACGCCAGTGTGCAGCCCGGGCGCAAGTCCGGGGCTGGGAAGGACCAGAAGATTTTAGGTGGCCAGGCAGTCCCTGGGAGACGCTTGGGCCACTTTGCTCTGCTTGCAGGCAGGTGCTTTGGCATGTCTACCTTTGATAAAGGGTGGATTGAGAGCAGCTGAAAGTGTGGTCCTAGTGCGGATCTAGCAAGATCAGCCCCAGACTGGAAGTCAACTCGACAAACTGCCCCAGGGCAAATTGAAATCCCGCCTGCTGCTGCTGCTGCTGCTGCTGCTGCAGAATTCCCTGCTGGTGACTGATACCTCGGCTAAAAATCATGAGCAAGAAGAAGAGAGCTCTCACCATAGACAGCTTCTATGGAGAGAAACTAGAGAAGTCCCCAGATCCTGAGATTCTGAAAACAATCCCAGATAAAGCCACAAAGGTGGACTTAAGCTGGTCTCCCTTTCAGAAGGCTTACCTGGAAGATTGCATAAAGAATCTCAAAAGAGAGAAAGAAGAAGATTGTAGAAATAAATTGAGAGCAGTGCAAGAAGGAAATATTGCCCTGCAACAGAGATGTGAAAAACTGGAAAATAAGTCTGGTGAATTGAAAAAAGTCACCAACTCACTGGAAAATAAAAATAGTGAATTGGTAAAAGACATCAAGTCACTGAAAAACAAAATTAGTGAATTGGAAAAAGACAAAAATTCACTGAAAAACCAAATTAGTGAATTGGAAAAAGACAACAATGCACTGAAAAACAAAATTGGTGAATTGGAAAAAGTCACCAAATCACAAGAAAATAAAAGTAGTGAATTGGTAAAAGACAACAATTCATTGAAAAACAAAATTGGTGAATTGGAAAAAGACAACAATTCAATGAAAAACAGAATTGGTGAATTGAAAAAAGTCACCAACTCAGTAGAAAATAAAAATAGTGAATTGGAAAAAGATAACAATTCACTGAAAAACAAAATTAGTGAATTGGAAAAAGACAACAATTCACTGAAAAATAAAATTGGCAAAATGGAAAAAGAAAGCAATGAACCAAAAAAAATTCAATTGGCCAGTTACAAAAGGAGCTAAAAAAGATAGCTGAAGGAAATAATACCTTAAAAATTAAAATTGAACAAATTGAAATGAATGACTCAATAAGACTTCAAGAATCAGTGAAACAAAAACAAAAAAATGAAAAAAATAGAAGAAAATATGAAATATCTCCTAGGAAAAACAACTGACTTGGAAAACAGATCCAGGAGAGACAATCTAAGGATTATTGGACTCCCTGAAAGTCACGATGAAAAAAAGAACCTTGATGCTATCTTCCAAGAAATCATGAAAGAGATTTGCCCTGATGTTTTAGAATCAGAAGGCAAAATTGGCATTGAAAGAATTCACTAATCACCTCCTGAAAGAGACCCCAAAATTAAAACCCCAAGCAATATTGTGGCCAAATTTCAGGACTATCGCACCAAGGAAAAGATATTACAAGCTGCTAGAAAAAAACAGTTCAAATACCGAGGAACTGACATTAGAATTACACAGGATCTGTCAGCTTCCACAGTGAAGGATCAAAGGGCCTGGAATCAGATATTCTGAAAGGCAAAAGAACTTGGATTACAGCCAAGAATAAGCTATCCAGCTAGAATGAGCATCATCTTCCAGGGAAGAAGATGGTCATTCAATGATACAGGAGAATTTCACCTATTTCTAATGAAAAGACCAGATCTGAACAAAAAATTTGACCTCCAAACACAGAACTCTAGAGAAGTGTAAAAAGGTAAAAAGGAAAGAACTCTCGAGAACTATATCTCTACTAGGGGTATCCTTAAAGAATGGGGGTATAATTTGATTTTACTTTGATAATAATCGAAAAGAAATTAGAGCTGGAAGGTATATCATACTGTAAAAAAAAGGGGGGGGAGGGGAAAGGAGGTAAAACAAAGGAAAAGTAAAAAGGAGGTAAAATAAGGCAAAGTCTCATGAAGAGACATAGAAAATCTAATATAATTGAGGGAAAGAAGGGAGGGTGATGAGTATTCTTACTCTCATTAGATTGGGCTCTAAAAGAGTATATCAGATGCATTTGATTTCAAGGATAAATCTTGGCCCTCTGTATAGGGAAAATTAGAGTAATAATTAGGAGTTTCTTTGCCCAACTTTATGCCAATAAATTTGATAATCTAAATGAAATGGAGGAATATCTACAAAAATATAGATTGCCCAGGTTAACAGAAGAGGAAATAAATTATTTAAATAGTCTCATTTTAGAAAAAGAAATAGAACAAGCTATTAATCAACTCCCTAAGAAAAAATCTCCAGTGCCAGATGGATTTACATGTGAATTCTACCAAACATTCAAAGAACAATTAATTCCAATACTATACAAACTATTTGAAAAAATAGGGACAGAAGGTATACTACCAAATTCCTTCTATGATACAGATATGATACTGATGGCTAAACCAGGTAGGGTGAAAACAGAGAAAGAAAACTATAGACCCATTTCCCTAATGAATATTGATGCAAAAATTTTAAATAAGATTTTAGCAACAAGATTACAGAAAGTTATCTCCAGGATAATACATCTTGACCAAGTAAGATTTATACCAGGAATGCAGGGCTGATTCAATATCAGGAAAACTATCAGCATAATCAATTATATTAATAACCAAACTAACAAAAACCATATGATTATCTCCATAGATGCAGAAAAAGCATTTGATAAAATCCATCACCCATTCCTATTAAAAACACTAGAGAGTATAGGAATAAATGGGGTTTTCCTTAAAATGATTAGTAGCATCTACTTAAAACCATCAGCAAGCATCATATGTAATGGAGACAAACTAGAACCATTCCCAGTAAGATCAGTAGTGAAACAAGGCTGTCCACTGTCACCATTACTATTTAATATTGTATTAGAAATGTTAGCTTTGTCAATAAAAGAAGAAAAAGAGATAAAAGGAATTAGAGTATGTAATGAAGAAACCAAATTATCACTCTTTGTAGGTGACATGATGGTATATGTAGAGAACCCTAGGGACTCAACTAAAAACTACCAGAAACAATTCACAACTTTAGTAAAGTTGCAGGATTCAAAATAAATCCACATAAATCATCAGCATTCTTATATATTACCAACAAAGTTCAGCAGCAAGAGATAGAAAAAGAAATTCCAATCAGAATAACGGATGATAGCATAAAATATTTGGGAATCTATCTGCCAAGAAAATGTCAGAAACTATACGAACTAAACTACAAAACACTTTCCACACAAATAAAATCAGACCTAATCAATTGGAAAAACATTAAGTGCTCATGGGTAGGCCGAGCGAATATAATAAAAATGACAGTACTACCCAAATTAATTTACTTATTTAGCGCCATACCAATCAAACTCCCAAGAAATTATTTTACAGATCTAGAAAAAGTAGTAGCAAAATTCATTTGGAAGAACAAAAGGTCAAGAATTTCAAGGGAATTAATGAAAAAAAGACAGATGAAGGTGGCCTCGTGCTACCAGATCTAAAACTATATTATAAAGCAGCAGTCATCAAAACCATTTGGTACTGGCTGAGAAATAGAGCAGTCGATCAGTGGCATAGGATAGGATATCAGGATAAGCTAGGTAATAATGTTAGCAATTTAGTGTTTGATAAACCCAAAGACCCCAGCTTTTGGGATAAGTACTCAGTATTCGGCAAAAACTGCTGGGAAAATTGGAAACTAGTGTGGAAGAAATTAAGGCTGGACCCACACCTAACACCGCACACCAAGATAAGATCTAAATGGGTTCATGATCTAGATATAAAGAGTGATATTATAACCAAATTAGAGGAACATAGGATAGTTTACCTCTCAGACCTGTGGAGATGGAATAAATTTATGTCCAAAGAAGATCTGGAACTCTTAATTGAACACCAGATAGATAATTTTGATTATATTAAGTTAAAAAGTTTCTGTACAAACAAAACTAATGCAGACAAGATTAGGAGGGAAGCATCAAATTGGGAAATCGTCTTTACATTTAAGGGTTCTGATAAAGGTCTCATCTCTAAGATATATAGAGAATTGTCTCATATTTATAAGAAATCAAGCCGTTCTCCAATTGATATGAACAGACAATTTTCAGATGATGAAATTAAAACTATTTACAATCATATGAAAAGGTGCTCCAAATCACTATTTATCAGAGAAATGCAAATTAAGACAACTCTGAGGTACCACTACACACCTGTCAGATTGGCTAAAATGACAGGAAAAGATAAAGATGAATGTTGGAGGGGATGTGGGAAGACTGGGACACTGATGCATTGTTGGTGGAGCTGTGAACGGATCCAACCATTCTGGAGAGCAATTTGGAGCTATGCTCAAAAAGTTATCAAACTGTGCATACCCTTTGACCCAGCAGTGTTTCTATTGGGCTTATATCCCAAAGAAATCATAAAAGAAGGAAAGGGCCCCACATGTGCAAGAATGTTTGTGGCAGCTCTTTTTGTAGTGGCTAGAAACTGGAAAGTGAATGGATGCCCATTAAATGGAGAGTGGCTGAATAAATTATGGTATATGAATGTTATGGAATATTATTGCTCTGTAATAAACGACCAGCAGGACAATTTCAGAGAGGTCTGGAGAGACTTGCATGAACTGATGCTCAGTGAAGTGAGCAGAACCAGGAGATCATTATTCACGGCAACATCAATACTATATGAGGATTAGTTCTAATGTACATGACTCTCTTCAACAATGAAATGCTTCAAACCAGTTCCAATTGTTCGGTGAAGAGAGCCATATACACCCAGAGAGAGGGATGTGAAATGTGGACCACAAACATAACGTTTTCATGTTCTCTATTGAGGTTTGCTTGCATTGCATTTCCTTTATCGGATTATCCTTTCTTGTAGATATGATTTCTCCTGCACAAAAAATGATGTGTGGCAATAACTATACATATATTCGATTTCTTAAGTATTCTAACATAATTATCATGTAGTGGATATCCTGCCATCTAGGGGAGGGTTGGGGAGTAGGGAGGAAAAATTTGTAACAGAAAGCTTTGTAAGGGTTAATGTTTAGGAATTACCCATACATATGTTTTGCAAATAAAAAGTATAAATAAATTTTTTTTAAAAAGATTCTTATTCATTTGTGGATTTAGTTAGATCCTCTGAAATCAATTGCTGATCATTGTATGAATTTGTGATTTATTTATCCTTTTCAGTGAGGGAAGTGTGTTTCATAAGGTAAGGTAAAATTGTTTCTAGGAAATTATACAATTTTATGTTTAAAACTAAATTGTGTCATTTATGCAGAATTCAAGAAAATCATTTATTAATCCTTTAACTTGTGCCAGGAATGATGCTAAACTCTGGGGATGTAAATGAAAGCAAAATAAAATACAGTCCCTGCCCTCAAGGAGTTTATATTTTAATAGAGTAAGAAATTATCAATAACCAGTGATCTGGGGAGATCCAGAGTTTTCCCTTTTTCTATAGCTCTTATTTCAAACTTTAGACACTTGAAGAATATGACTGATAATGAGATTGAACTAATTCTCTTCAATATGGTCAGAACCTACCCCAAATTATAAGGAATTTTATCTATGGTGAAGCTCTTTGTGCTCTATTCAGGTATGGGTGGGGATAAGGTCTTTGATTAGATTGCCCAAAGGTAGAGGTAATTTGGAAGTAAATGATATAATCAAAGTTCAATAGAATAGGTATAACCCCCACATTGTAATATTCATTCTCTCACCAATTATTAACTAATCAGAGTTGATTGAGTCTTCAGGAATTCCTACTCTTCCATGGGCATATAAAACTGTGAGCCCACTGTCTGGAGGGATCTTTGGCATTTAAGAGTGCCACTGACTCTTTTATTAATTATTATTTTTTATGTATCCTATTATTATTAATGATTCTTTACCCAGAAATTGTCTATCAAACTTTTCAGATGTCACAGTAGTTTTTGTACCTATTTGTAACACTTTTATTCCTGTTGAATATCATTTTGTTTTGTCACAGTATCTATCCTGATAAGAGCCTTTGGAATCTTGCCTCAGTCATCCATAGCTTGCCTAGTTTTATATTATCTACATATTTGATAAACATACCATATAGGCCTCTTTATCCAACAGTGATAAAATTGTTAAACAGCTTAGGACCAAGCTATTGAGGTGTTCTAATAAAGGCCTACTACCTCATAGATACTAAAGTATTAACAACTTTTGAGTCTGGCCAACCAACTAACTCTGAATTATTTCAACTCTATACTTAAACCTTTGCAATAACCTGCTAGTTGGTCTCTTTTCTTCAAATCTCTAACTACTCACTTGGCACTTTCTTTGTCACTTCCTTGTCACTTCTTGTACACCAACAGTTTCTTATTGCCTTCAGGACCAAATTTAAGATAATATTTTTTACTTTTAAAACTCTTTATAAACTGGAATCTTCCTACTTTTCTAGTCTTCATACATTTTGCTCACCTCCACATACTTTATGATCCACTACACTGATCTTTTGTCTATGTCTTACACATTCCCTGTCCATCCATTTGTACTGGTGTTATCCCTTGCTTGGAATGCTCTTCCATTCTGAAGGCTAACTCCTAGTTACATTAAAATCCTTAATTCTAGTTTCTTCAGGAGCTTTTCCATACTTTCCCCCAGCTTCTAGTGCCTTTCCTCCAAAATTGATATTTCTACTTATATGTACACAAGATATTATAGATATCTTATATAAATATCTCTGCCATTACAGTTTTTGTACTCCTTTAGAGCATAATGCTGTGCATGTAGTAGATGCTTAATAATTGCTTGCTCACTTACCAGAAACTTGCAGTTTTTATCGTCTTAGTCTTTGAAAACCCATTCTTTACTAAAGAAATAAGATGAGGGGAAGGTGGAAGGAGAGACAGAGAGACAGGGATAGAAAAAAATATAGAGAGAAAGCAAACACAAAGAAAGAGTAAGCAGAGTAAGATGGATAGCAGACTAATTTTCATGTCATGAAGTCCTGCCCCTGACTTATAATAATTATGTGACTTAGATGTGTCACTTATTTCAGTACCTTAGGAAATGCTAAGACTGTAAATTACAGACATGTTGCTATTCCACACTGGTGAAAGGTATCTCCATTCTGAAAATTCTCTCGTATTGATAAAATTATAGGATCATACCCAAAGAGGAGATAAAAGGTAGCCTGTGTTTTAGTTGTAGACTAATATAATATTTACATAAAAATGAAATGAATAACTAATCAATGGAAATTTATTTCCATGTTGCTCTTTTTACTTTTGCTAAATCTCTGGAATGAATATATACAGACAGATATATAATCCATAGTTTTATTTTTATTTCACTTTTTAGGCTCTGTTTCTGATGCTGTTTTTCATTTTCATTTTTCCAAATATATTTTCTGGAAATTAATGAATACCTTTACTTTTTTATCATCTCTTTTTTTTGATATTTTCTTATTAAATATCATACTTCATTTATTTTTTATTGATTTGAGTCCTGATACTTCAACCCATTTCTCATGGATAATGAAAATAATGATTTAACTTATCTTCTTTGGTTAACTTTTAGTGTACCCTTAGATATTTCAGCTATTTTATATTATACATATCACATTTCTCCCAGAAGCTCACAGCCTTCTCCGTATGGTCAGATGTCAGAGATATTCTGCGTATATGCTAAGCTCCATTATTCATATGTATAAATGTTCTCTTTAGTTTTCTTATTCCTTTCCCTCTCTATTGTAATCTTTATTCAATAATTTGAAAAAAGTCTCTTTCACTTTCCTTTTCCCTCTCCCTTTTTGTATATCTTTATTTTCCCTTAATGAGATCCAACATGACCTTACTCAAGACTGGGATTATAATGAATATACTAGTAACTATTGGAGAAATTAAAGCCCTCAAAGGGGATTTAAAGTTTTTCATAGTACCCAGAAGTACTATTTATTGCATCTACTTTAGTTTATAACTACTTCTTCCTCTTCTAATTAAATTTACTTTTCCTAGATCTCTAGAACTGATATAGACAGACAGATAAATAAATGTATAAAGAAATAGAAATACACATTTATTTGCACTACCAACATTTTTGAAATAAATTTTAAGGAGGTTGTATATTCTATTTTTCTATTCTCAGTAATCTTGCCTTTTTTTCCCTGCAAATTGAAACTTATTCTGGAAAGTAACCATCATCATATAGTTGTTGATATAGAAAAAATATTTCTAGTTCCAACTTATATTTCCTAGATCTCTGGAACAATTTATACAAAAATCTATATGTTCTCTCACACATACATACATACATATATGCATACACACATATACTTATATACTGAAATTTTTTATAAAATAAAAGAGGATTGTATATTGAAAAGGATGAATTTTTTCCATTTGTGTACTGGTGAATCCTATAATCTTTTCTCCTTTTACAGAGATGACTTTGGCTTTGTTTTATTTTCTAGCATCTTCAGAATTACATAGAATTTATTTTTTTTTGCCAGACTTTCTTCAACAGCCAATATGTACTTTATAAAATTAGATAATAAACTAGTCAGTTATGAAAGTAATTTTATTAAACAGAATTTTTAAAAATCATCCTATATTCTAACACTCGAGAAATTGTTTTTCTCCTAAAGGTTTGATTTCTTTTAGTGTTAATAATATCTGAAGGCAAACCAAAAATATTTTTTCTAAGGTAGTGGCTGGAAAATTAAGCATTTTATTCATTTTTAAACTTTGAAAAAAAGAAGAAACCAGGGAAGTCCTATAATATCTCATCTCCAGGTAACCATTGTTATTATTATTTTTTTTTCAGATGGAAACGTGGTGGAACCTGACATGTCTGCAGGGTTTTGCCCAGATCACAAGGCAGCCATGGTTTTATTCCTTGATAGGGTCTATGGAATTGAGGTTCAAGATTTTCTACTTCATCTTCTTGAGGTTGGCTTTCTGCCAGACCTCCGAGCTGCTGCTTCTTTAGACACGGTAATAATTTAAAAATCTAACTACTTTAGTTTGATAATTTTTTCCTAACATTGTTTGGTAGGTGAAAGATGACTGTACCTCAGAGAAATTAGGGAAAACAAGGAAACTGAGATTCTCTATCCCCCCCCAAAAATTAATTTGCCCCTTAAAAATAAACAACTTTTCCTATCTTTCAAACATTTAAAATTGGTAAGAATTTATACTATTTAAATGGACATTTTGAAATTCAGAGTTTAATGACAAAGTAATAACATGTATCATCATATTTCCCTTAAGGCAAATTGGCTCTCTGACTATTATTGAATGACTTTCATAGGATTATTTAATTGTATGATAAGGACCATGCTAAAATTCTAGGGTATCAATAGTTAAGCCAATATTTTCAAGTAAAAGAACTCTTTTTATCTGGAAGATAAGTCAATTTCAAGTGGACATAAATCCGTTTTCAAGGGTCATAATGTTAATAGAATAAAAATGAAATCACATAATTAAAGTTGAAAATTTGCTTTTGTCTTTTGCAAAAATTAGGTTTTTGTATTCCCATTGTCTAGTACAATGCTTTGTACATTCTTAATTAATGTTGTTCAATCAAATCAAGTACTTAAATGTACAAGTATGTTTCTGAAAATAAATAAAATAAGTAGTATTTAGTAAAGAAATAAACTTTGACTTCTAGCAGAGTTATGATTTTACAAATGTTATTAATATAAAACAAAAGATAATCCCAGAAAAATTTGTGTTTGTGAAACACAATTAGACATACACACACATATATACACATTCATTTTGGTATCCATTTTTGTTCCATTTTTGTTTGGTCACGCTATTAGTGATTCAATCCTTGGTAAAATTCATGGCAAGAGGGAAGAAAATGCAGGAACCTCTGGGATAATCCATTCATGGTTAATTGGAAGCTGATTTCATCTCAGTTTTCTTAAATCAAAGAGCTGTATGTGTATTTCACATGGAAGTATAACTATATTCTTTCTTGGGTAAGAGAATTAATGAATATCAGCAATAGTTTATATTTTCTTTTCTTAATGTCCTGTTACATACACATGCAACTCATTGCTTTCATTTCATTTCATAGGCTGCTCTCAGTGCCACAGACATGGCCTTGGCTCTTAATCGGTATCTTTGCACTGCGGTCTTGCCGTTGTTGACAAGATGTGCTCCTCTTTTTGCTGGCACTGAACACCATGCTTCACTCATAGACTCACTGCTTCACACAGTGTACAGGCTATCCAAGGGCTGTTCTCTTACAAAAGCTCAGAGGGATTCCATAGAAGTCTGTCTTCTTTCTATTTGTGGGTAAGTCAAAGACAATTCTATATTAAATTTTAATTTGTCCAAGAAAAAGTTGCTATTAATCCTGTTAATTTATTCTTTAATGATATTATAAAATATTAAATTTGTTTCTGCTCTAGTGGTAAAGTGCTATTAAAAGCACTCCTAAAGACAAATTACAGAAATAGAAATGCTTTTTCTCTGAACTTATTGAAATGCTTTGGACATTTGTATTGTGTTCATTTTTTCCCATTTTTCTTCTCCTGATTAGTATTTGTCTCTTTCTGTCTCTAACTTCTTTTTACATTGATGCTTATTACTACATTTTTCATGGGGAAAGTTACGGGATGTGTGTGTGTGTGTGTGTGTGTGTGTGTGTGTGTGTGTGTGTGTGTGTGTGTAACAGTATATAGTAATATTTTTCCATCTGTTATTTCTGAAGACTATTTTTAAATTTGATTGAGACTTTCATCTTGCTTTCTGAGAGGGGGAGAGAAAGTGAAGGGAATTTTGTAGCTTCTGTACGTGGGTGATGATTATATATGTATATTGATATTATAGATTTCTTGGCACTGTTTATAATTTAAATTTTTATATTACATGTTTTGTGGTATACTACTACTACTATGAAACTATTTGAAAAATACTAATTTTTTTATTAACTTTAGGTTTCTATTTTCATTTTTATTTGTTCCCATCATGCTATTTTGTGAGAAAAATTACTGATAGTTAATTCTCTTACCAAGTAATTACACCTAATTTGGTACAGATTTTATACTTGAAGCTAAGTGTTCTAGATAAAAGTTCTTGCTTATGTCATAAATTATAATAGGTTTTTAAATGAAAGTATATTTTACTTCATTGGCAAAATTGTAATTGTTCCAACAGCCAGTTGAGACCTTCCATGATGCAACACTTGTTAAGAAGATTAGTTTTTGATGTTCCATTATTAAATGAGCATGCTAAGATGCCTCTTAAGGTAAGTGTGAGCAAAGTTTCAAATTACTTTTGCTTCCCATTTTGCTTCCTGTAGAGCAATAATCTTCTAATACGTTTTTTCTAAAGTAACTTTTCTGAGAGTCGATAGTTGATAATAAAAAAAAACAAAAACAAAACATAACTCCTATTTAGACAAACAAGAAAACATCACAAGGTTATCACAACAGCTGATTTCCTTGTTCTTTCCTGATTATTGGCAAGGAAAGTTTTTGCAAAGCACACTCACTTGTATAGACCTCTCATTCTTGGGAAATGTTTCCTTATAATTGGTCCAATTAAGAAGAATGGGTCAGAAATGGACTTTTTAATAGTGTCCATCCCCTCCTTATAATTATGATCTCTGGAGCCAAGCAGAATATATCCCTTCCATTTGATGACCTTTTGAAAACTTTATGAGAACTATCTCTACAAATCTTTGTTTTTCCAGACTGTTTTCCTTATTCTTCTAAACAAATTTCCAGATTCAATATTAGTAAATAGATCAATAGTATTAAACTGAAATAGAAAAAGAGGCCACTAAAAGTGCACATAAGGATCCCTGCAGGCCACATTATGACTTAGAAACCATATATTTATGTTATCTGTACTCTACTTTATTTTTATTTATTTTGTTAAATATTTCCCAATTATACTTTTTTTTTTTTTTTTTTTTTTTTTCTGAGGCAATTGGGGTTGAATGACTTGCCCAGGGTCACACAGCTAGGAAGTATTAAGTGTCTGAGACCAGATTGAACTCAGGTCCTTCTGACTTTCAGGCTGGTGCTCTAACCACTGTGCCACCTACCTGCCCCCAATTATACTTTAATCCAGTTCTGACTACATGGAGACTTGTTTCAGCTCATGTGTGGCAAGTTGGTGCATGTTTAGTACCTCCACGTTAAATAACCTTTATAAGTAGGTATGACTAGGTACACAGTGATTGCCTTGGGTGAAATCAAAGGATTGGAAGAGACCTCCTCAGACTATCCAAGCAATATCTAAAAAGTATTTACTTCTATCACTTTTTTATATATAGTTAATATATTTTCCTAGTTACATGTAAATTTTTTTTTACATTTGTTTTTAAAACTTTGAATTCCAGATTCTCTCCCTTCCTCACTACCTCCACACCCCTTTTAAGAAGGTGCATGTGAAGTTACGCAAAACATTTCCATAAAAGTCATGTTGTGAAAGAAAACAGATTTCTCTCCCCCTAAAAAAGCCCTCAAGAAAAATAAAATTGAAAAAATGCTTCAATCTGTATTCAGACACAATCAGTTCTTTCTCTGGGTATGGATAAAATTTTTCATCATAAGTCTTTCAGAGTTATCATGATCATTGTATTGCTGAGAACGGCAAAATTATTCACAGCATTGCTATTACTTTGTACACAGTACATTTCATTTTGCTTGAGTTCATGGAGGGTTTCTTTCCAGGTTTTTCTGAGAATATCCAGCTCGTTTCCAATAGAACAATGATATTGCATCACATACCATAATTTTGAATAAATTCCCCAATCAATGGGCATTTCTCTTTCTTTACCTTGAGAAAAGAGCTGCTATAAATATGTTCCTTTTCCTTCCTTTTCTATTTTTTCAATTTATTTTGAGATTCATGCCTAAAAGTGGTATTGTTAGATCAAAGGATATGCCCTTTGGACATACTTCATATCTTTTGATCATTTATCAAGTTAAGGGAATTAGCTCTATTTTTTCCCAATAAATTTGACTCAGTTGCTTGTACATTTGAAAAATAAGGTCTTCATCAGAGAAACTTGCTTCAAAATTCTTTTCCCAGTTAACTGTTGCTTACTTTATTTCCCCCTTGTTTGTCCTATTATCTCTTTCCTTTTACCTTGACCCTCCTTGAGTGTTTTACTATTGATCACCCCTTTCCCCAATATGCCCTCTTTTCTATTACTTTTCCTTTTTCCCTTCCCCTCCTATTTTTTTTCAGGGTAAGATAGATTTTTTTTTTGTACCTATATTGAGTGTGTATGCTATTGCCTCTTTGAGCTGATTCTGATGAGAGTAAAATTCACTCACTCCCCTCTTCCTCTTCCCCTCCTTTGAAAAAGCTTTCTTGCCTCTTTTTGTGCCATTTCACCTCTCCCTTTCCCTTTCTCACAGTACATTTCTTTCATTCATTAATTTTACTTTTTTACATATTATCGCTAAATATTCCACTCACACCTGTTTCCTCTCTTTATATATAAAACCCCTTTCTAACTGTCATGTTAATGAGAAAATTCTTATGATTTACAAGTGTCCTTTCAAGTAGGAATGTTGACAGATGAGCCTTATTAAGTCCCTTATGACATCCTTTTCTCTACACTTCCTTATTCTTCTCCTGAGTCCTGTATTTGAAATTAATGTTTTCTATTCGGCTGTGATCTTTTCATCACAAATGCTTGAAAGTCCTCTATTTCATTGAAAATCTACCCTTTCCTCCAAAGGATTATATCCAGTTTTGCTGGATAGATGATTCTGGGTTATAATCCTAGCTTCATTGCTCTCTAGAATATCATATTCCAATCCCTCCAATCCTTAAGGTAGAAACTGCTAAATCTTGTGTTATCCTGACTGTGGCTCCACTATATTTGAATTGTTTCTTTCTGAATGCTTGCAATATTTTCCTTGACCTGGAAGTTTCAGAATTTAGCTATAGTATTCCTGGGAGTTTTCATCTTGGTATCTCTTTTAGGAAGTGATTGGTATATTCTTTCAATTTCTATTTTACATTCTAGTTCTGGAATATCATGATAGGTTTCCTTGATAATTTCTTGAAAGGTGATGTCTAGATTCTTTTTTTGATCATGGTTTTCAGGTAGACCAATAATTTTTAAATTATTTCTCCTGGGTCTATTTTCTAGGTCAATTGTTTTTCCAATGAGATATTTCACATTGTTTTCTATTTTTTCATTCTCTTCATTTTGTTTGGTTGTTTCTTGATTTCTCATAAAGTCATTAGTTTTCATTTGCTCAATTCTGATTTTTAAGGAATTATTTTCCTCAGTGAGCTTTTGTACTTCCTTTTCCATTCCCAATTCCCGTTGGAATTTTCCATTTCCAATTTTGGTTTTTAAGGCGTTCTTTTCATTAGCTTTTTGTATTTAATTTTGCACCACTCTCAATTCTCTTCCAAATTTTTCCTCTATTTCTCTTCCTTGATTTTCAAAATTCCTATTGAGTTCTTCCATGGCCTAAGATCAGTTCTTGTTTTTCTTGGATGCTTTGGATGTAGGAACTTCGACTTTGTTATCTTTCTTCTCGAATTGTATTTTGATCTTCCTTGTCACCTTAGTAACATTCTGTGATCAGAATCTTTTTCTGTTGTCTGCTCATTTCCCCATCCTATTACTTGGCTTTTCAGTCTTTGTTAAAGAAGGGCTTTATTTCCAAGGTGGAGAGTTTACTGTCCCAAGTTGTTTTCAAAGATCCTTCTAGGGATCTGAACACAATAACTCTTTTCAGTTCTAGAACTGTGAGGAGTGTCCCCCCTCCTCTGTGGTTATAAATTCTAGTGTGCTAAAGCAACAGAGTGCTTTCTCAGTGCTAGTAAAGAGAAAAATCTCTCTAAGCTGTTTTGGGAGTTATATTTATTCCTGGACTTTAGACAATTCCAGAATGACATAAATCATACTAATAGCCTTAAAAATAAAGTTCAGTAAACATTTTGCTTTATTAAACAGAAGAATCAACAACTGTCTAGAATCTTTTTTTTCTAGATGTTATCCAATTCTTTGACCATTTCTTTTCCATATCATCAAAGGTGAACTCAAAAAGAAATTTCCAATTACCTAAAGAGTCAAAAGAAATTTGTTTCTTTTGATCTTCCCCTTAATCCAGGCAAGTTAGATCAGTCAGGAAACTCCGCAGTTGCTCCCCTGGCTTGTCTAGTCACTGACCAAATTTTTTTAAGAAAGAATCATTTTCTGGTCTGGTCTGAAGAGAAGAGAACAGGACATTGTTTTGGAGTTGGTAATTCCTTTTAGATTAGTCCAAAGGTTTCAGACTATGATATTTAAAAAAAAAAAAAGTTTTATTTTTCAGGGAACAAGGATGATGGGAATCAGTTTGCTTCCACAATAATTTTATAATTTGTGGGGAAAGAATGTTTAACAGTTTATTTTAAAAGCTTATAAGACTACAGTGAACTACAGGCTCAAAATGATGTGTCAAAAAACTAATGTGATCTTGGGCTACATGAAGAGCAGCATAATTTCTAGGAAAAAAGGTCATAATTTTTTTTGGTCTCTGCTCCGATTAGACTACAAGTGAAGTAATACATTTATTGAGTAAATGGGTGCTATCATTTACAAAGCCAGAACATTGATAAATTTGATAAAAATTGATAAACTAGAAAGTATTCAGAGGAAGACAAGTAAAATGATAAAATATCTTGAATACATGTAATATGAAGATTGTTTGAAAGAACTGGTTATATTTAGCCTTATGTTTAAAAGAGGGACTTGATTATTTATACATTCATGTATCCTTGAGAACAAGGACTGCCTTTTTTCTTCTTTTTGTATCCCTACCACTTTGCAAAATATCTGGCACATACCAGGATATTGGGTGCTTAATCAGTATTTGAAAGTGTGAGAATTGTTCTGTTTAGCCCATGAGTATAGAAGCAAGCTTAATGAGTAAACTTTGTAAAGAGGAAAATTTAGGTTCAATATTAAGAAAAAATTTTCTAATAAAGTTTTCTAAAAGTGGATAGGCTGCTTAGAATAGTGGTAGATTTCAATTTCTCAGACGTTTTCTAGGAAAGGCTGTATTATTGCTTCATAGATATATCATAGTAGGGATCATATTCATATATTGCTTCAAATATAAGGCTGTTAAGATAACTGTTGTTCTTTGGCTAAAAGGAGAGATAATATTATTTGGGAAATATTAGTGTAGGTCTCTCAAAAGAAATTAGTTTTGAACTGGGTCTTGAACTGAAGAAAAGAAAAGAGCATGAGCACAGACACATAGTTATGTAAGAATATATTTTTTAATTACTGTGCCTTATCCTGAATAAGATACTGGATAGTATCTAAAGGTCATTATGAATTACACTATTATTCAATTCCACCTTCTACAAATAGGAACAAGTAGAAGTTATTGGATTTGAATTTTTTCTATGTATTAATGTCATGAAATCAGTATTTAAAGGGGGTCTCAGAGGTTAGGTGGTCTACTCTATTCTTAAATAGAAGTAATATCTGCAAGCAAAACTTGCCAGGTGGTCACCCAGGCTCCACTTGAAGATATCCAGAAATGTCTTACTACCTAATTAGACAGAGATCCTGTGCTATTTTTGGAAAGTTGCATTTGTTAGAAAATTTTACTTATATTAAATCAAAATCTGCCTCTTTCCTAGTGCTGCTCATTGCTTCTAGTTTTCTCTTTCAAGACTAAATAGAACAATTCTAACCAAAGGCTCATCTTTTTGAGTTCCAGTCTGACCTGAGACTTCCTAGATCTGTGATCCTGGACTTGTCACTTATGCCATTTGCCTCAGTTTCCTCATTGGTAAAATGAACTGGAGAAAGAAATAGTAAATAACTCTAATATCTATGCCAAGAAAACCCCAGATGGAAAGGCAAAACGTTGGATATAACTGAATGTAGAATCCAGAAACAGAGCCCAGCAAGTCAATTTTTAAAAATTCAGTTCAGATTCAGAAAAATCTCTGATATTGGAATTTTAGTTGGGAATTCATGAAAAGAATTGCCTTTTGCTTTGACTTTTTAAATTATTTTGTATATAGCTGCTGACAAATCATTATGAGAGATGCTGGAAGTATTACTGTCTTCCCGGAGGCTGGGGCAACTTTGGTGCTGCCTCAGAAGAAGAACTTCATTTGTCAAGGAAGTTATTCTGGGGTATTTTTGATGCCCTGTCTCAAAAGGTAATTTATTACTTGCTTCATACTTTGTTGTTTTAAATTTTTAATTAAAGCTTTTTATTTATAAAATATATGCATGGGGATTTTTCAACATTGACCCTTGCAAACTTTCTATTGCAAATTTTTCCCTTCTTCCCCTCCCACCCCCTCCCCGTAGTCCAATACATGTTAATCATGTTAAAATATATGACAAATCCAATATATGTGTACATATTTATATAGTTATCTTGCTACACAAGAAAAATTGGATCTAGAAAGAAAAAACTTAAGAAGGAAAACAAAATATAAGCAAACATCAACAAAAAGCATGAAAATGCTATGTTGTGGTCCAGACTCAGATCCCACAGGCCTCTCTCTTGGTGTATATGGCTTTTTTCATCACTGAACTACTGAAACTTGTTTGAAACATCTCATTGTTGAAGAGAGCCATGTCCATCAGAATTGATCATCTTATAATCTTATTGTTGCCATGTATAATGATCTCCTGGTTCTGCTGATTTCATTCAGCATTATTCATGCAAGTCTCTCCAGGCCTCTCTGAAATCGTCTTGCTGGTCCTTTCTTACAGAAGAATAATATACCATAACATTGATATACCATAACTTATTCAGCCATTCTCCCTCCGACTGATGGGCATCCATTCAGTTTCCAGTTTCTAGCCACTACAAAAAGAGTTGCCACAAACATTCTTGTACATGTGGGTCCCTTTCCTTCCTTTAAGATCTCTTTGGGATATAAGCCCAATAGAAACGCTGCTGGGTCAAAGGGTATGCACAATTTGATAAGTTTTTGAGCATAGTTCCAAATTTGTTTCATGCTTTGTAAGTTGATAGTTTGTTTAATAAGGAACCAGAGTTTCTAATAGATTGTTTTTCTAGTGCAGTGGATAGATTTTGTCTGAAACTTAAAACAACTACTACATGCTTCTATATTTCTATCTGTACCTTTGTTAACTGCCCAGAATCCCATCATTCTTTCAAAGATATTTTAAACATCTGCATTAACTTTTCTTTAAAATCATCATTATTGAGTACATGACATTAAAGGATCTAAATGACTAAATATCTATGAATATGACAAAATGCTGTACATATTACATGGTAAATACCACTGTACCTGAATAAGTCACATCTGAAAGATTATTTTTTCTGTTTATTACCTTAATTGTCAAGGGAATGTGAGATATAACCTTGTATTATAATAATAACATTTCTATAATGTATTAATGTTTGCAAAGTTCTTAGATAGATAGATAGATAGATAGATAGATAGATAGATAGATATGTTGCTTCAATTGAGCTAATTCTAATATATAACTAATTTTATTTATATTTTGCAGCTAGGTGCTATGTAAATTAAAATACTTCTTTTCAGGTGTTGAACTTTATCAGTTTTTTAAATGTATCAAGTATCTTCTGTGTAAAAGGATTAACAGTTATGAAAGGGGATTCAAATATGAAAATGTTATCTCTGCCCTCAAAGAGTTTCCTATTTAGTGAAAATTATATATTTGAGCAACTAGACTACAAAAAAGTGTTAGATGCTTTAGAGAGGTACAAACAAAGAAGGTTAAGCACATCAAAATTAGTTTGAGACCCTGTAAACACATTAATATATCAAAAAACATATACACCAGAAGTATGGTGAATGGTACATTAAACCATTGAGATTATATTTGTCATAGAAAATCAACATACTGGACCATTCATCCATGACAATGTATTGAAAGTTGAGTCAACTTAAAACTGTTAAATTTTATGTTACATTTTTATCTTGTTGAGGTAGCATCCCTGACATACACTGACTGTTTGACTCCATACAAATTTTCTTCACTTCTAGGGTGCTAGGTAATTCCCCAAGACTATAAATTGCAGGGCTTCTAGGTGGCACAATGGATAAAGTGCTGGTCATGAAGTCAGGAAGACTTATCTTTCTGAATTCAAATCCAGCCTCAGACACTTACTAGCTGTGTAACCTTGGGCAAGACACCTCACCTTGTTTGCCTCAGTTTCCTTATATCTAAAATGAGCTGCAGAAGGAAATGATAAACAACTTTGGTATCTTTGCCAAGAAAATCCCAAATTGAGGTCACAAAGAGTCAGGCATGATTGAAAATAACTGAAAAACAACAAATGATAGAGAGGGTGCTAGCTTGGATTGGTGTGTGGGACAGAGACCCTCATTCAAATGAAAATCAGAGACTCTCAAGGTAAAAAGCAAAAAATAAATAAATAAATAAATAAATAAATAAAAAATAAATAAAAAGGATTTATTACAATCTTGAGAGAAAGGGCTAAAAAACACAAGATTAAATAGACTCTTAACTCAGAAGCCTTTCCCCTCCCCTCCTTTCCTCCTCCTCCACTTCTGACCTTTTGTCCCATTGGCTCTGGAGTTCTAATTTACCCAGAATCCAGAACCAAAAAATACTAGTCAATAACACACTCTTTTCTGTATTAGGTACTTAAATGCTAATGAAAAGGTGTTTGTGTGGGAAACAGGAGGATCACATAGTATAAAGCATGTATGGTATAGTATAGTATATATATAATATAGTATATAGCAGAGTATAGTATACATATACATACTATATATATAGTATATAGTATAATATCATATACATAGTATAGTATATATATGTACTATATATATAGTATGTAGTATAATATCATATATATAGTATGGTATATATGTATATATAGCATATAATATAGTATATAGTATGTGTATATATATAAAATATAGTATAGTAAGTATAGCCAAATTTGAACTTAGGCCTTCATGAATCCAGGTCTTGTGTTGTATCCGCTGCATCATTTCTAAGGGTGCTGCCTTGAAGGAAACCCAAAGGCCATTAAAATTAACTCCTTCATTTTTCAAATGAAGAAATATTGGGACACAGTGGCTTAGTGACTTTTTTATGGTCATAGAGGAAATAAAACTAGAGGTAGTATTTGAATTGAGGTTCTCTGACTCCAGAGTTGATTTTTTCATTGTATTACATTGCCTTACTTTCTTGTTGACAATATTGCTGGAAATTGAATTACATGGTTGAATCAAGAATAAATCTCTCAGAGTTTGTTAATCTTTCTGATAAAGTATCTCTGCTGCTTAAATTCATGGTGTGACTTGAATTGTGTGGCCACTTCATAGGCTCTAATTTTCTGCAGCTTGTTTCCAGAGCCTTTATTGATAGCAGTTTACAAAGTTAAAACAAAACAATGAATTCTTCAATGCAATGAATATTGATGGTGCTTTTAAGTTTCTTTTTTTTTTCAGTTAAAGCAGTCATGGTTAATTTCACTTGAAATGTGGAAACATAAACCTTGACATGGGGCAGAGATCTAATTTTCTTGTTCTTTGAACTAGCTTTATCTTCATTTGTTTTTGTGATGTTTTGTACTTTTTTATTTCTATTGTATTTTGTTTTGTATAAAAAAATCTCTGATTCTTCTGTAATGTTTAATCATCCACAGTATTTGTTCTGTCCTTTGCTTCTCCACAGAAATATGAACAAGAATTATTCAAGCTGGCATTGCCCTGTCTCAGTGCTGTTGCAGGAGCTTTGCCTCCTGACTACATGGAATCAAACTATGTCAGTATGATGGAAAAGCAGTCATCAATGGATTCTGAAGGAAACTTTAACCCACAACCTGTTGATACCTCAAAGTATGGACTCTTTCTATTGCAGCAGATTTTTATTGTAAATGATTTGTGAAGTCTGAATTTGAATAAGGTACTAAAGTGAACTTTCTGTAATCCCTGACCAAGTTTGTCAATATTAATAGCCAAGGAAATTAATAGGTGATGTTTCAGTAGAAATTTATAATGAAATATTTATTAATTATTATTATTGTTGTTGTTATTTTTGGCAAGTCAATTGGGGTTAAGTGACTTGTCCAGGGTCATACAGCTAGGATGTGTTAAATGTCTGAGGTTGGATTTGAATTCAGGTCCTCATGATTTCAGGGTCAATGCTCTATCCACTACACTATCTAGAAATCCCTAATGATTATTATTAAATGCATAATTTATCTATCTCAGCAACTCTCAACATGCATTGTGGAGTTGTTTAAATAGTACATATTGCAGATCTTTTAACCACTATTGAATCTCACCAAGTACTAAGTTATCAGTAGAAGTTTTTGTTTCATATTACAAATCACAGCACAGTAATTAAGGGCAATGTCACCTGAGAATTCAGCTGTGGAAATGATATTGTATAATTAAACATTTAAAAAATATCAATTGCAGGTAAAAATACAGTTCAGACTAAAGAAATAGCTAATGCTTAGGAACTGACATAGCCAATATGTCTATATTAAGTGGTTACAAGAGATAATTTTTGAAATGTCATCAGTGTTGGGGGTTTTTTGGTAATTGTCTCTGAACAAGATCATACTTTTATATTTCCAAGGAAAGCTGCCTCTTCAAGCCATACTGCATTACAGTTTTAGGTAGTCATCACTAGGTGTCTATTTTCTTTTGACATATGGCAATATTTCAGAGTTGTTCAGAGTTGTTCTGATTAATAGGCCCCAGCTCTCTTACCTTCTAAGACTGTAACAAATTCAACCTGGTCAATTTGTTGAAAATACTAGAAAAAATTTTCTTATTTTCATTTTTTTTTACCTTTTTATATCACTCTGAGAAAACAAACAAACAAACAAACGATGGCCGAACAGTTACCACATTTCCAAATTCTGTTATGAGTGTGTTGATTGTCTCAACAATATTTCATCTAGGTCAGGATCACAGAATGCTATAAAATTTTCTTAGCATTATGTTTTAGGTGTTGATCAGTTAAATTAAATTCAATAAATACTGATTGAACACTTAAAATATGTTGATCACTGCATTATAGGTCTGGAGTTTCCTAATAGATATAGTCATATATAATGGAGTACCATAATTTATACATATGAAAATTTTTATAAATGTGCTAGCTGTGTGTTTGTATTTTATGTATGGTTAGATGACTGTTTAATTTCGGTAGCATGAAAAACAATTCATTATGCATTATCCTATTTATATTTCTATTCTCAAAATTAGTATTCTTAATGAATTATTTTTAAGTATGATTATTGGTAAATATAAAATTTCTTTAAATAGTATATTGATTTCATAGATTTAAAGCTGGAAAAGCTTTATATTTTATATCTCATTCAATCTGAGTCAAAAATGTAATATGTATATTCTTTGTTCAAGAAAATGTATCATTCAGTCACATAAATAACTTAGAAAATAAAATAACAAAATAATATCTGAATCTTCTAATTATATCTCTTTTAGATAGATAGTATTGCTAGATTGTTATAGACAATTTATAACTTCAGTTACTAATATAGGTATACAGAAAATGAATTAGCATCAGAGAATTCAAGAATCTTACTAAATGAAAAAAAAAAGTAGAGTAGTGAAGTTTCAGAAAACTAAAATTTCTTTCTTGCAAGTTTTTCAAGAAAACAATTCTTTAAACAAAGAGGACATGATTTGCAAAGAAAGAACATGTACTAGGAAACAGAAAAAAGTTTCCCAAGTTTCATAAGAACAAATTCTGATATAATTTATTTTCTTTTTTTTTAATCAAAGTGTCTTTATATTCTTGAACTCTCTTCTAGTTAACATATAATTTATTATTCAGTAATAATGGACACTCAAGAGTTTGCATTTTCTGTAACCCTGCATTCTCTATTTACCTTTTCTCTTATGCTTACTTTAAAAAAATAAATGCATATAAAAAGTGTGTAAGAGTCAGCAGAGGGCTTAGTTATAGAGCCAGTCTTGAAGTCATGAAGAATTGGGATTAAGTCTCACTTCTGGCTATATAACCTGGAAAAGTCATTTAAATTCTCATTTTTTAAAGTAACTCTACAGCTATCAGATATAGCAGAGTTGCTGTCTTGTTCATTGCCTGGGACTGACTCTCTGCAAATGAAATTATAGGTACAATCTTTATTCCCATGTAAAAAATAATAATATTAAATAATTTTTTATGAAAAAAGGTTAACAGAATATTAACTATGAGCCATAAGTCAAGTATCGACATTATAGACTCATAGGTATTATAAAATATTTGATGCTTTTTTTTTCTTTCAGCATTACAATTCCTGAAAAATTAGAATACTTCATTAATAAATATGCAGAACATTCACATGACAAATGGTCAATGGAAAAGGTAAAAGCCCAAATATAACAATATAATCAAGCATTATAATTTTTAGTAACTTGTTGATATTGTATGCACTAGTGACAAAAAGTAAAAGTTTGATTATAAGAAGGGTAATTGTTGGCTGTTTAGAAGCCCTATGGTGTCATGGAAAGAGTGTTGGACTTGGTTTTGAGAGATCTTTTATGTTTGATATGTGAATCTGGCAAGTTACTTGACAAATACAATTATTGTTTTAAGGTTAGCTGTACAGCTATTTACAGTCATTTTCTAATTTCATCTCCTCAACAGTTTTTTGAATTAGACATTGTTACTTACTAACAATTTACAGATGAGGAAACTGAGGCTTTAGGAGATTAATTTAGCCACTTCTACGAAGTTGTTTAGAGGCTCCCATAAATTGATGTATCTAATGTGCTTAACTGTAATTTGTAAGGACTTTAAAATTTTAAGTTGCAATATAGTTTTATAAAAGAAAGAACATTTAGATCCAGTTTATTTGATCTAATAATACTATAGTTAGCTTTAGTGGATATGAATGTGAATTACATTTCTGATCTTAGTGAAATTATTTTTCTATTAATCTATAAATAATATCTAAAATATATATTACCATGTTTTTAATAATTTGATAAAAATGTGATATCAAAAAAATTTTCAAGTTAATTTTGATCCTATCTAAACAATTCATTTTTTTGTAATTAGAAACAGAACCTTGAAGCTTCCAATATTCAATTAGAGACTTAGCCTTGAAAAAATATTGTCATAAATTAATGGTTCATCTCCCTCTCTTTCTGTTTGATGTCATATTTTGCACATTGATGTCAAATGGCACTCTAACAGTTCATCAAGAGAAGAATTGTATTTGTCAAAAAAAAACATGCTGTACTTATATTTCATTGGTAAAATAATAGGCCAAGTAAATTCACATAGACAGTGATTTTGGCATAGAATTGTCAGCAGATGTTGGAGTACTTGCTTCCTTCATTTGTCAATTCCACAAGTATTTAATTAGTTTTTATGGTCCAGAGAGATGGATTATGTCAGATTGGTGTTCTGGGAAGGAGGGTATAAAATAGAAGAGTCAGGACTGGAGTGCCATGTTCTAGGGGACACCATGCATGAAATGAACAATTAAATGTCATGTATAAACAAGAGAAAAGCAATATAAAAAATACTGCATATAAATGTTATTTGCTGAACTCATGCTTTTGTTCATTTTAAATCCTTTATTTTGAACTTAGAAATATGGAAGATGAACATTTCAATTTATTTTATGCAAAACAAATTGTTGCTGGCATGTTTAAAAGAAATGTTGGGAAAGGACAAGTCTTCAGTATTAGAAGGGTAATTATCCTAAAGAGGCATTACGTTTTCCTCCTTGTCCAGAGAATAAGGAGTGGTGGTTGAACAGGGACAAATTTAGGCTTTAAAAAATTCTAAAGATTCAAATTTAGAGATTTAAAGAAAATATTCCTAACAATAGAATTGCTTCAGAATGAGACAGAGTAGTTTCAGATGTAGTTGGTTCACTATATCCAGAGATCTTTAAAGAAGTTAGATAGCTACTTGCTAGGGACATAGAAGGAATTCCTATTCAAATACAGGTTGTGCTTTGTCCTGAGATCCTTTTGCATATCTGAGATTCTGTCATTTCCTCTTTTTCAGTTGGCAAATGGGTGGATTTATGGGGAAATATATTCAGACTCTTCTAAAGTTCAACCATTAATGAAACCATATAAGCTTTTATCTGAAAAGGTGAGAATCCTTGTTATCTGACTAGATATTGTCATGGTAGGTAATTATTGTTTTAAGCCTGTGTTCAAACATATCATAGGATCTTTTTGCTGATAAAGCTAGCTTTCTTTATACTCATATTTTTCTACTTGAAAATATTTTTATATATTTAATTTTCTTTATCCCATTCCAATCTTTATTTCATACTCTTTCCTCTTATTTCCTAACTCCATTTTCTTTGGGGTTTTTTTTTTTGGCCTATTTTCATCTTATTCTTTATTCTTTAATTCTTTTTTCTTCCTATACCTTTATAATATTGTCCAAGTCTATTTAACATCCTGTCTCACAAATATAGTAGACATTTAAAAAATATCCTCAAGATGGTGAGTGATTTTTAGAAAAGAAAAAATAAAGGATTTTAAAAATCATTTAATAATTTCCTTATTTTTATTTCTTTAGGGAAATTAAAAATAGCAAATGACACTTTAAAAGAAATCTAGTTTTTAATCAAAGGGAGGAAATTGACCTTTTCTTATTTTGATGGTAGAATGTCAATCATATGTTCATTTTCAATAGATGCCTTTCTGTTATATGTAGCCATGAACAGAGAAGCTAAAGAAATTTAAAAATTATACCATAAAATATATATTTGTTCTTTAGTTGCATTTGTCAGATCAGATCCCTGCTGCCCACTTACCAGAAAATTTACTTTCCATTGCATATAAGTAACATTAGTCATATGACAAAAATGGAAGTGTTTCTTTCAGAATAAAATTAACAAAATTAATCAGTATTTCTACTTTAACATGTGACATCCTCATTATTTTTTTCCTCTAGGAAAAAGAAATTTATCGCTGGCCAATCAAAGAGTCTTTAAAAACAATGTTGGCTTGGGGATGGAGAATTGAAAGAACTAGAGAAGGAGACAGCATGGCCCTTTATACTCGGACAAGACGCATCTCCCAGACAAGCCAAGTAATTACCATAAAGACTCAGCACTTCCCACTATTAGAAGAAAAAAAAAAACTTTATCATTTTAATTTTTTTCATTTGTATTATATTCATTCAGCAAGCATTGGTTAAGCATCTAATGCTGTTATGGGCAAAGTGAATGTGTTCTGTGATAATTGCCTTCAAGTATCATATAGAATGGATTAGACTTCTGCTTGAACTCAGAGTGTAGGAGTGGATAAAAGTTTACAAAAAGGTAAATTTAGGCTTGATTTTAATAGGAAACATTTCCTAACAATAAGATTGTTTCTGGAGAAAGTGTGTCCTCTTTCACTGGAGGTCTTTGAGCAAAGGTTGGATGATTAGTTTTCAAATATGTTTTAGAATCAATCTTTTGTTAAATATAACAAGGACTTCCCTTTCCACTCTTTGATTATGTTAGTATACAATTTCGTTGTGATCCATGAAATACCATTATTATATCTAAAATTCACTTAGCCAATAATAGCTTATGAAATCTGAAATATTAATGATTTAGAGCAAATGAATTTTGCTAATGCTTGCTGTTTTTATACTTGGATACAAGAGTTTTATGTTATCAAGTTTACATTTACTTTCACATTTTCTGAAAAGAATTTCATAAAAATTTCTTATGCTATGGTCCTTGTAACAGCCTACTGGGTTTTTTTGCACATCTATTCCTTAGGTTTCTATTGATACTGCCCATGGTTACAGTCCTCGAGCTATTGACATGAGCAATGTTACCCTCTCAAGAGATCTTCATGTAAGTCTTCCTGTTGATTTCAATTTTTTCTAATTTTTCTTTTCTTTTTTTGTTCAAAAAAGCTATCCACAATTGTACTTATTGCTAAAAGTTGTCTTATAAATTTTTTAAATTACATGTCAGCTCTATGAATAAAGGAAAAAGTTGATGATCAAACAAGAGATATGTTCATAGGAGATAAAATAAAGAATTTTGATTTCATTGAGTGAAAATGTTTTTGCAAAAACAAAACCAATGAGAGTAGCTAGGTGGCACAGTGGATAGAATACCAGCCCTGAAGTCAGGAGGACCTGAATTCAAATCTGGTCTCAGACACTTAACATTCCCTAGCTGTGTGACTCTGGGCAAGTCACTTAACCCCAATTGCCTCACCAAAAAAAAAAACAAACAAACAATGAAGCCAAAATTTTGGGGGAATAAAAGCAGAAAACTGTGGGGAAACTTAGAGCAAGCTTCTCTGACAGAGATCTCAATTTTCAAATATGAAAGAGTCATTTCTTAATGGAAGATCTAAATACATAAACAGGCAGTTTTTAGAAGAAATCAAAAATGTTAATAGTCACATGAAAAAAGATGCTTTAAATCAATAATTAGAAAATGCAAATTATTTGTAGTAGCAAAGAATTAGAAAATGAATAGATGCCCATCAATTGGGGAATGACTGAACAAGTTGTGGTATATGAAGATAATGGAATATTATTGTTCCATTAAAAAGTAATAAACAAGCTGATTTTAGAAAAGCCTAGAAATATTTGCATGAACTGATGCTGAGCATAACAAGCAGAATCAGAAATACTTTGTACACAAGAACAGCAAGAATGTGCGATGATCAGCTGTGAAAGACTTGGTTCTTATCAATGATTCAGTAATCCAAAGCAATTCCAATAGACGTTAGACAGAAAATGCTATCTGCATCCTGAAAAAGAACTAAGGAGACTGAATGCAAATCATTCCTATGTTCACTTTTTTGGTTTTTTTTTTTATCTCTCTCATGGTTTTTCCCTTTTGTTCTGATTTTTCTTTCCCAACATGATTCATAAAGCTATGTGTATTAAAAATAAATAAATTTACTAAAAAAAATAAGAAAATAAAAATTGATTGAGATGACAGAAAAAGAAAATCACAAAGGCTGCTGGGGATGTGGAAAAATAGGCACACTTAGGAATTGTTGGTGGAGTTATGAACTAGTCTAGCCATGCTGGAATTATGTCTAAAGTGCTATAAAATTATATATTCTTTTGTCCAGAAGTACCATTTTTCCTCAAAGAGATGAAAGAATGAGGAAGAAGACACATATGTACAAAAATATTAGCACCTCTTTTTTTATAGTGACAAAGAAGTGAATGCCTATCAATTGGGAAATGACTGAACAGGTTATAATATATAATTTTGATGGAATACTATTATACTATAAAAAATGATGAATGAAATGGTTTCAGGAAAAATCTTGGAAGACTTCTGTGAAAAGATGCATAGCGAATGAGCAGAATCGGGAAAACAGTGTATAACAGTAATCCCAATATTACTTCAAAAAACAAATAAATTACCGTGCATGACTTAGTAATAATGATTGATTCAACAATCCACCATAATTCCAAAGGACTTGTGATGAAAAAATGCTGTTAACCTATCAGATAGAAAGCTGATGAATTAAGAGTATAGAACAAATGGATTTTTTTTATTTTCCATTTTCTTTTTTTTCTCCTTTTTAGAAAATGTCTAATATGGAAATGTGGGTATCACTTTTTGCCTTCTCAGTTTTTGGAGGAATGGTGGAAGGAGGGAAAGAATTTAGAATTAAAAATGAAATTTAAAAAAATTTTGGAATACTTTTGTGGTGATAAATTTCATATACAAATGCCATAATTTTGGTAAAGAAAAGTCATTTTACCTTTTCTTGAAATATTTGACATACTTTTTCAATAATTAAATAGCATTATAGTGAGAAGAAAAATAATGTAATTAGGTAGTACCCTAACTAATACATATGCACACACACACACACACACATATATATATGCATATATATGTTGTACATATGTATGTAGATATATATGTGTGTGTATGGGTAATTTTATGAACTCATAAGCTATTCATGCTAAAATTGCTTCTAAAATTTCTAATCCTTATTCATTAATCTCTCTGCACTCTAGTACTTTGCTAGTCTATTCCTCCTGCACTGCAATTTTTTTTCAATCTTTATTCCTTAGTGAACTAGTTCCACTCTATGCTATTCTCTAATGTCAAATCCCTTATTCTTCTATGTTATGTCTTCTCTTCTCTCTATATAATCTCTTATTTAGTAATCTCATTCAATTACCAATTTTGTTCAGATGACCGCCAGATATAACATCCATCCTTAGTCTCTTTTGACATCCAGTTCTATAACACTTCAGAGTGTCAGGAGGACAGCCTTTCCTTCCTCCTTAAAATGGAGGTCCTGGGAGGCACTAACCAATCAGAAAGAGAGAGACCTCAGGTATAGAGGGTACTTCATTGTGTAAAGTTCAGGGATAGGATGAGCTTCCATATTAAGACGTTTCTGAAACATTGTAGAGAAAGACTGAAGTAATCAAGAGGGAATCTGGAGAGAAGTGAAGACTTAGGTATCTGAAACTGAATTTTTAATTCATAATTCTCTTTCATTTGACATATCCAGTCACTTGATAAACTGTCTCCTTTCTGTCACAGAGCCACCATTGATCTCCCTGATTCAGGTCACTTCCCACTCTAATCTCTAGTCTACATAGCTACCAAAGTAGTTTTCCATTCCATTGTGACCATGTTACTATTTTCAGGGTCAAATGTAAACTCTGTTGTTTGGCATTTGAGTTTTTCACATCTTGATTTCTTTCTTTAAAATCTTCTTACATATTTTACTTCTCCATGCACTGTACAATGGATTAGTTGCTTTTCTTTATCCAGAATATTCCAATCTCCCTTCTTTTGTTGTAATCCTACACCTCAGCTCCAACTCTTGGAATCTGTCAGAAATTAGCTCAAGCATCTCTTTTTTACCTGAGGCTTTCCTGGTGCATGTTTTCTCTTCCAAGGTTACTTTGTATTTTCTTCATATATGTTGGGTATTTACTATATATTTACATGTAGTGCCTTTACATTAAAATAACATATTTTATTTCTCTTTTGTCTTTTTACCTCCAGCCTATAGCACATAGTAGGTACCTAATAAATCTTTGCTTACTTGATAGATATCCTAAAGTCCTAATTGAGAAAACATTGTAAATTTTAAAGTATCATATATTAAAATTATTCCATTCAGTAAAATTTTAATGATTTTTTCATTCCTTTTAATAAGTATGCACCTATGTTGTAATAAATGAATCAGTTCTTTCCTTTGTTTCCTTCAGGCAATGGCAGAAATGATGGCTGAAAATTATCACAACATATGGGCAAAGAAAAAGAAACTAGAACTGGAGGCCAAAGGTAATACTACTTTTGCTACAAAAAAGTAACTTTTTTTCTCCCCAAAGGCCAATAAAAGTCTTGAATATTACAAGAAGTCAATAAAGGAAACCTAATTAACTTTTGATGCCTTTTAATATTCACACTTTAAAGTTAATGGTTCAAATATATCTTCAGTTGATCCTTGAGAGGAATTTTGTAGCCAGCTACTGCTAGAAGGAGACAGCTAGGTGGTTTAGTGGATAGAATGCTAGGTCTGGAGTCAGGAGGACTTGAATTCAAATCCAGCTTCAGATACTGGCTGTGTGATTCTGAGCAAGTCACTTATCTTGTTTGCCTTAATCCATTGAAAAAAGAATTGCAAATCACTCCTAGGTTTTGGCCAAGAAAACCCTATGGATAGCACTGGCATATTATGATTCATGGAGTCACAAAGAGTCAGATGCAACTAAGCGACTCAAAAACAACTATTAGTGAGATGAATAAGATCCAAAGGCAGAGTTTCTAGGTGGTTAACAATCAGCCTATTAATTAAGTCTAGCAAATAATAAATTAAGGGTCAGCATTTTCTTTCAATAACCAAAGATCTTTAGCGATCACTGAATACATTGAATTTGTAAGTGGAGGTGCCCTGATAGGAGAAAATCAACACTTATCTGTGTACAATTAATGAAGTGGTGGACGTATTAATAAGGAGGTAGAATAAAAGTCTTCAGCTACTCCTGCTGAGAGTATGGCTTGATCGTGAGATTTGCTTCCCCCAATGTGGACAAAAGAATCCATCTCTACCCAAACTAACTCTAGTTGGTTTTTTTCTTTATGAGCTGAGTTACCCTAAACCATAATGGAGGATTGCAAGAGCAGAGACTTGGTGCTTTAGGGGTAGAATTCACTGAGATTGGATTTTGTTTACATTCTGGACAAATGCAATTCTCCTAGTTGAATGCGGTTCTGCCCAAGATCTCTGAGTATGTAACCTAAGAATCTGTCAGCCTTGTCCTTCAGAAACTGTTTGAAGGACCTAAAGAGGCTGGTCTCTGAAAGAGAAAATAGAAAGCAAAAACTTAAATCCTAACATAATAATTGATTTTAATATAGTAGTAAAATAGTCACTTCTCTCACTTGAAATTTTTTTTTCTTGTCTCAAGGTCATTTTTATGAATGAATTTTTGGATGACATATCTTGGGCAACTAGAATCTTATTCCTTGGAGATGCTAGGTCTAGAGGGACATGTGTTTGGCTCATGTTTGTATGTGCTGTGTGTATGCCCTCCACTTTACCCATTCAGTTGGTATCTTTTCTTTAATTTTTTCCCAAGACTCATAGTTCCTTAAGATTATCATTTCATAGACACTGTCCTACACATTATCCTTAACTATGCTGTACCTTTCCTAACCCTTTCTTTCTTTCTCCTACCTCTTACATTCTCCTATTTTTCCCTTCCCTTGAAATATATCGATTGACCCAGTCTAGGCATCCATTGCCCTGTACAAAGAACTTGGGATTTTAGTTGAAACTTTAAAAAGTTAAAAAAAAAAAAAAAGGTCGTGACTATACTATATTATTATAGTAGAACTGGATATAATTTAATTATGTGAATTATGGATTTTTCATTGCTTATTTAAACATTAACATGTGTAATTGTTTAGGATAACATACTTGTACTTGAAAGAACTTTTTATCAATAATAGTGTCTCTTGTCCCTGGGATAAGATTCCAATGAGACTCTGGATCTGGACAAGATATTAACCCTATTAATGGAAAAATAATGACATGAAATAATTTCCTTACTTTTCCATTTGTATCATATTTGAATTGTATATAGAGAAATGAGAATACCTTTCACTTGACACAATGGTTATTTACTTTCCCTCCTCTTCTGCAAATTATTTAATAGTAGCCTTTATTTTGTTTTCTTTGTTTTTAGATTTATCTATTGAGTCTGATTTAATTTTTTTCAGGTTGCAAATTAAACTGACCAATTAAGATAATTTTCTAGGATATAAATTGACTCAATATTTATATCGTCTTAGAAATAAGAGCCATTGTCATAACTGTTAAATATAATGAATTTTAGATAAGGTATTCAGGACTAAAATATATATTTTCAGTAAAACCCCACAATAAAGCACTTTATTCCACTCTACCATTTGATTTTGCTGCAAGTCAAACAATATATACATTATAAAAATGATGTATAATTTTCTCTGTGTATCATGGAAAATATATTATTCACTGATCATAGGGCTGAGATGATATTGTAATTTTTTTTTCTCTAATTGTAATCTAACACTGCAACCTACCAGCCAGGCAAATTAATTAAAAGAACTCAATTTCCACAGATTTTATTATCTGTACATCAAATACTATACTCTTTCAACAGGTCATATATTATGTTTTTCTTTTTTCCTATTTTAAATTTAAAAAAACATACAATTTTAAGTCATATTAAGAATTTGTAGACAAAATTAGAGTTATTTGGGTACTATTTTATCAGTCTAAATCTATATAAAATTAATGAAACAAAATGTTCAATTTAATAGAAGTTATTTTAGGAATTTTTTTATGATATCTATCCTCACAGCTATTAGACCATTTAGATCTTGGTTTTACTCAAGCATGGTATCCTCCTTGATAAAGTGCAAGGGTATAAGACCTAATGGAAATTCTAAGTGGCCACATGTAATAAATACAGATTCTTTTGTCCCACTTTCCTATATAAATGTGTGGAACATTAAAAAGAGTTTTGAATTTTATGTTGGGATCATTGATTTCAGGGCATTATTGAAAATTGGATGAAAGTTTATACTTGATGTAATTTTAAAAAAAAGATATGTGTCCATTGAAGATTTTCAGATGATTTATTAATAAGTAGTATTTAAGAAAGGTTAATTTATGGCATAAAAATAAAATAAAAGGAGAATCATATGTTTTTAGTGGCAATCCAGGCATGTGACAAAAAGGATACAGATTAACCACTGGTATCATGTAGTAGTAATAAAAGGGACAGAACTTTAGTAAACTAGATAAAGAATGTGCTTCCTTTTAAAGGCCATGAGGAAGAAGTAGATCCATCTAAGGACATAGAGGTTAAAGAGGGAAAAGAAAAAAAATCCCTAATACCTTTCCACAAAGCAATCATTTAATAAATGAATGAGAACCAGAAAATGTGTATTGGATCAAACTGAAATTTTACCACTTTACATATCAATTTATATTTGGTTTTGTCATCCCTTGCTCATTTACATAAACATAAAACATTAGTAAGATGGTATGAATGAAAAGAAGCAAATTTCTCAAGTTCTACTCCATTATTGCATTATTAATGAAGGTATTTGCCATCTCTAAGCATTTCTATTTATCTATCAATAATTACAATTATTTACTAAGAACTTGTACCTTGAACTCTGTAACTAAATCTGTAGGGATGCAAAGACAAAATGAAATGAAACAATTCCTTCCCTTAGGATCCTTACATTCTTCCTGAGAGGCTATAGGTATGTAAATAAGTTACTACAAAATCATATTGTACAACGTGGAAAAAATGGGAGTAAGGAGCCTCTAGTAAATAAGTTTCATCTATTCTACTAATAAGTTGCACCTTAAAGGAAGCAACAGAATTAATTACCCCTTTTCATTTTTTTTCTTTTTTTTGGATATTCTAGTAGGAGGTGGCAACCATCCCCTTCTGGTACCCTATGATACTTTGACAGCCAAAGAAAAAGCCAAGGATAGAGAGAAAGCACAGGATATTCTCAAGTTTTTACAGATAAATGGCTATGCAGTATCCAGGTAAAAAAAATATTTTACATAGTGGCAAATACATTTTAAAATAAATATTTAAATATATATAACAAAAGACTAAATACTAAGCAAGCTTAATGGTTTCCCACTAATTTTCACCTTGGGAACTGTTATAATATTTGTATCTTCAAAAAAAGAGCATATTAACAAAATTGTTTTTTTTTTGTTTGATTGATTTTTTTAATGAAATGACCAAGTGTACTAATTTTTTTTCTTACACTTGATTCTATAATTCCCATTCAAAATTACTGTAAGATTAATTTTATATTAATTATATTTTTAAATCACATAGTAACATTACACAAAAAATTCCATAGGCATATATTGTGCTTTTAAGAATTTTTTTTCCTAAATGGAACTTTTACCACCTCAGAATAAATTATTAATTAGTTTTTAATATTAAATTAGAAGTATATATTAATTAGAGATTATTTCCAGCTCTTGTTTTGAACTATTTTTAAAGTAATAATATGGGGGCAATAGGTACCATTAGAAACATTCTTCTGTTTTGTAAATTTAATCATTTAGTTGACTTTGTAGAATCTTACTTGTCTTGTGTTTTCTATTTAAGGGGATTCAAGGACTTGGAATTAGACACACCATCAATTGAGAAACGCTTTGCCTATAGTTTCCTTCAACAACTTATCAGATATGTGGATGAAGCGCATCAGTATATTTTGGAGTTTGGTATGATACCAATGTCCTTTTAGTAATAAATGAGTTTTTGCACACTTGAGAATAAGATTGTTAATATCAGAAAAGAGAAGAAAAAAATATCATGAGATCTTAAATGTCCTTAAATTTTGGGTGACCTCATCCCATCATCTTTTTTTTTTTTCCCTTGAGGCAGTTGGGCTTAAATGACTTGCCCAAGGAAGTGTTAGGTGTCTGATTCAAGATTTGAACTCAGGTTCTTCTGACTTCAAGGCTGGTGCTCTATCCACTGCACCACCCATCCCATCATCTTTGACCAAAATATAATTCATGATTTTTATTAGGAAACATTATTTGAAAGTACATAAAAAGGGAGTAGGAAACCAGTTAAGAAATGTGGTATAGTGAAAGGAAAAAAGGTAAGAAATTGGTTAAAAATTCTAGTTATATCACCATGGGCAAGTCATTTAGTTTTCCCCAGGGTTAGTTTTTTCATATTTGAAACTGGAATAATAACATTTGAAATGTTTACTTTCTAGTAGTAATTGGAGGATACTTTTTAAAAACTTTCATAAATTATAAAGCATTGTTAAGCTTTAAAAAAAATACTTAAACACACAAATGGATCTGTGATCTCATCAGTTTGGGATTTCCTGCAAATGATTCATATCATGAAACATCCATCTCTTCCTCCAAAGTTCACCCCTGGGGGTAAAACCAAAAATCTTTATTTTTTTTCTTTTTATACTGACACTATAATGATACTAGTACACTCTGGATCTCCATCTTTTTCTTCTTATCACATGACCAATTTATCTTCTCTTCATATCATACAATTATTTAAAAATTATTTTGATACCTCTTCTATTTTGAAGTTCATTATTTATGTTATAAACTGCTTATTCCTGCTTTTAACTCTGTTACTGTCCATTTGATACTTCTTTTTAGTTCTTCAAAGTCCATTGTATTTTGTGTTTCTTCACCTTATTTTTCTACACTAGTAATATGTTATCATTAAAAAATTCCTTTATATACTTTATAGTGGCCATGCAGCACTTTTACAATTATAGTGCCTTTAGCATGGATCTCTTTTAGATATACTTTGTTCAATCTGGCTACTTTTCTCATCTTTATGCACTTTAATGTTACTTCTGTTTCATGTCAAAGCTATTCCAGAACTGGGTTTCTAAAGTCCAAGTGTAGTAGTTCCACCAATGTTGACTACTTGTATTATTATAGTTTTTAAAAATGTTTTTCTTGTTTATATTCCTCCAGTTTCCTTTTGGAGTGCTCTCAAGATGAATTTGCTTAATTGAGTATCTGTCAACTTTTTTTTCAAAGTAGTTTATACTCCATTGCACTTGCTGCTTTATGAGATGTTGCTGCTCATAATTGTTTATTTTCAGTGAAATTTTACAAAGAGTTTATACTCTTGTTTAAAAGTCATTTCTGTTCAGCACATATATTAGATGTTTGTTCATTAAGATATTTTCTGGACTTGTGTCTGTTAATTTGCGTTCTATAAACTTTTAGGTAAAACCATTATCATCAGTGTTGATGTTACTTATTCTGTCCATTTCAATTTTTAAACTTTCAATTATGTTTCAAAATCATTTAAGGTTAGGTTATTTTAATTATATTCCATATCTCCTCTCATTTTTCTTGCTTTTTTACTCTTCTGATCTTAAATTTCATGAATCAGTGGTTTGAGTGTATATACACTTTCATTCAGGGTTAATAACCACATCAACAAAAACATTTTCCTGACTTAAAATATAATCTGCTTTTAAATTACTTTCTTTATAAAAATGATAGCCGGGGCAGCTAGGTGGTGCAGTGGAAAGAGCACCAGCCCTGAAGTCAGGAAGACCTGAGTTCAAATCTGATCTCAGACACTTAACATTTCCTAGCTATGTGACCCTGGACAAGTCACTTAACCTCAATTGCCTCAGCAAAAAAAAAAAAAAAAAAAAAAAAGCAATAAAATAAAAATGATAACCTTTGGACATGGCATGTACCAAATAACACCATAAAGAATCTTTTTAGAATTAATAGTAATATATAAATTAGATTTCACCATTGCAGAATGCACAATAATTGAGAAATCCATCATTCATCTTCATTCCTCTATGATTAACTATATGTAGCAAACATATTTATATAATTATTATTATATTGTTGTTCTGTTTCTTCAGTTATGTCTGACTTATAATGATCTCATTTGAGGTTTTTTTTGTTTGTTTGGGGTTTTTTTGTTTTTTGTTTTTGGTAAAAATATTAGAGGTTTGCCTTTTCCTTCTCCAACTCATTTTACAGATGAAGTAATTTTTGTAAGAGAATACAGCTAATAAATATCTAAGGCCAGATTTGAACCCAGGTATTTCCAACTCCAGGATGTTGAGTTATGTAGCTGCTCTTATATTATATTTCAGCATAAAATTTCAGTTAATTCACAAACCATTTTTGCTTCAGATTTCATTCCCCTCACTCTATCATAGATTCTTCTCTAATATATATGAATAATTGCCATCTTAAGAAAAGAATATTTTACAGGAAAAAGATATTTTACTTCTTCCCCGCATATCACTCTTTTTCATTTTATGTATCATCTCTGTATTTTCAACAACTATATTTAGTAATTATTATTATTTTATTTAATTAATTACTAAATAAAATTTATTAAATAATAAAATAAATATTTTATTATTATTTATTGCTTTCTTCTCTAATATGTATGAATAATTGCCATCTTAAGAAAAGAATATTTTACAGGAAAAAGATATTTTACCTCTTCCCCCCATGTCACTCTTTTTTCATTTTTATGTATCATCTCTGTATTTTCAACAACTATATTTTTATTATTATTATTTTATTTAATTAATTACTAAATAAAATTTATTAAATAATAAAATAAATATTTTATTATTATTTATTGCTTCTGTCAGGGCCTATAAAACTGGAAATACATAGCATTTATTTCTTTTCTCCATCCAGATTTCTTCTTCCCCATCTTTCTCTCCTTTGTAATTTCTTTGCTAAAAAGAACATAGGCAAATATGCCAGATATGCCAGTGTGTCCAGACATATGCTTATGGCTCAAAATTAACTTGATATTTTGCATCTAATTTTTAATTTTTGTAGTTTGTAAGTAGAATTTATTTCTCTAATTAATTCAATAAAATAATGGCATTTCTAATTGAATATTCAGTAAATATTTGTCTTAAAAATGTTTCCTGACTTAAAAATATTCCCTAATGAAATAAGCTTCATATGCTTATGGCTGAAGAATTACAAACTCATATACCAGGATTTTCTTGTTCCTGAAATTTCTCTCAATCTTAAATATAGCTATAGTTTTTCCAGTGAAATCTTAAGGAGAAACTCTCTTCTTCATTCCTAATCCAATTGTCTCATTCATAATGGGAGTCCCTCTTTCCAACTTTATAACTCTCTTCCTAAGCTTCTTGCTTTCAAGGTAGCCCATCCTAACTTAGTTTATAATATACTCTAGTTGAAACTATATCTGCAATTCAGAAAAAAAAAATCCCAAAACATTTTCTTTCAGATGTTCCTCTCAATGAGTGATATTTAATTGGAGAATTAAATTAGAATCATAGTGGGATTTTTATCTTCATGCTCAAAAGCATACATATATGTACATATATATACATAACTACATATATATTTTATATAAATTTTGTTTATGTCTGTTAAAAGTCACATCTTCAAGTATTTTTAAGTTTCTTATTTATTTAAAGAAATAAAATCTGAATTGGGAAGTTCTCTAAGGATCTTAGAATATGATATTGCCTCCCCTAATCTCTTGTCTTCATTTTTTTTTTCTGGAGTTATGGGGTGGAGAAGTAGGGAAACATTAGATAAAAGGCAAGGAAATGTATTCCTAACTTTGCATGGATGGCAGAGTCATATGATAGTTTAAGCACTTGGTTTTATGATAAAATTCCAGCTCATATGTACAAATAAACCAGAAAATATTATATATTATGTAACATCCAACGTGGGTTGAAAAAACAGAAGAAAAATAAATTTTTCTTTGAATTAATAGTATTAACAGCTCTGTGGCAACTAGGAAGTACAATGTATAGAATGCTGGACTTGTAGTTAGGAAGATTTATCCTCATTAGTTCAAATATGGCCTTAGACACTTACTATATAACTCTGGTCAAGTTACTTAACCTGTTTGTCTCAGTTCCTCATCTGTAAATGAGCTAGAGAAAAAAATGGCAAAACCACTCCAGTTTTTATCAAGAAAATTCTAATAGGAAAATGACAAGTTGGACAATTGAAACAAACTAAACCACAACATGGATGAACAACAAATTAACATTTCCAAATATGTTCTTCTCCAAATCTTTACTGGTGTGTGGATAAGAGGGGAATATCGAATTTTAATGTCAAACTTCATATTTGCTTTCAAATCTATGTAATGGAGGTAGAACTAGACTGATAAAATCTTAACCTTCCAAAATTATTCCCATTAATCATCAAGAATATCCATTCCTTTCCTAGAATGGCTGAAACAGTATAGACTAAGAAGCAGAAGGAATGGAAAGTATAATAGGCACATTTCTGTTTATTACAACCACATTTTGCCAAAATTCCACATGTAAAATTTTATTATTCCCTATACTAATAAAAGCATAGATCCAGATGTTCCTTCCATCTCTCTCTAAATTCTCATTCTAGTCTACTTATCTTTTATATATAAGAATAGAATAATTAGGGAGAGTGTGTGTGCTGTCTTCAGACAATTAAAAATGTGTCCTATGAAAAAAGGATTCTGTTAGATACAGAAAAAGAAGAAAACAATTTGTGAATAGAGTTTATAGATGAGATAATGTATAGATTGATTTAATCTTAAGGAATACTTCCTAAAAGTTATATTCAAATAGCAAACATCAAAAAACAGAATAGTCTCAATTTATTGAATTTTCTATTGGTGGAACAGTTAGAAGATTCTTCATTTAGAAAATGAATGACCACTTGTCCATCATATGTGAAAGAGAAAGACTTCAAGCTTTTTTACTTACGAGATATCCTAGGTGACTTTTAAGATGCTCTCCAACTTTAGAGATTCTTTATCATATGACAAATTGGAGGTAATCTTTTCTAAGCACTGGGGATAAATAAGATTTTTAGGTTTTTAATCTAAATTATTTTTTATAATATAATTACGTATCATCTAACATTATTCTTGAGTTTTCAGATGAGGTGTTTTGATCGAAGAGGTTCTGAGAAGCAGCTTAGCATATTGATTAGATAAATGATGTTAGGTCCAGGAAAATTCAGCTTAAGCTCTGCCTCTCTACTCACTAATAGGGTGACCATGGGCAAGGTGTTTTGCCCCTCTGCCTTCCACCGTAACATGCCCATCAAAAATAAAAGAAATTCTGGAGACCAAGTTCAGTGATTAGAGGCAAATCATCAGTTTTGTAATTCCATGTTCAGTTCCCCTTCTTTGGTGACATTCTCTTCCCCATAAATATTGAAGAGAGGCAGACTTTGATGGCACTTTATTTTATTTATTTATTTTTTTGCTGAGGCAATTGGGGTTAAGTGACTTGCCCAGGGTCACACAGCTGTTACGTGTCTGAGACCAGATTTGAACTCAGGTCCTCCTGACTTCAGGGCTGGTGCTCTATCCACTGCGCCACCTAGCTGCCCCCTGATGGCACTTTATTTTGAAAAGGGTTGTCTGCCACATATCAGAGATATTCTAATTCTATTCAAGTATGTTTAGAAATATAATTTTGATATATATATATTAATTTGACCCTATTTTTTTATTAAAGCTTTTTATTTGTATAACATATGTATGGGTAGTTCCCCAGCATTGATCTTTACAAAGCTCTCCATTACAACTTTTACCCCCAATCCCCTCCTCTCCCCTAGATGGCAGAAAGTCCACTACATGTTAATAATGTAATAATAGTTGACAAGTTGTGTAAGAAAAATCCTATCTACAAGAAAAAAAAGAAAACCAGAGAAAGGCAACACAATGCAAGCAAACCTCAATAGAGATCATGAAAATGTTACATTGTGGTCCATATTTCATATCCCTCTCTCTGGGTGCATATGGTTTTCTTCAGTGAACAATTGGAACTGGTTTGAGACATTTCTTTGTTGCAGAGAGCCATGGACCTCAGAATTGATCATCATATAGTATTGTTGTTGCCGTGTATAATGATCTCCTGGTTCTGCTCGTTTCACTCAGCATCAATTCATGCAAGTCTCTCCAGGCCTCTCTGAAATCCTCCTGCTGGTCGTTTCTTACAGAACAATAATATTCCATAACATTCATATACTATAATTTATTCAGCCCCTATTTTTTATTAAAAAAAATTCTGTACAATACAGTAGCTTCTACTTATTCATAATCCCAAATCCCAATGTTATTACATTGTTTTGTTTTTTATTAAACTTCACAAGGTAACATATTGAATGAGGTTCCATTTTTCTACCTTATTCACTCTGGATGAAGAAAAAGTAGAATTGTGTTCAGTTTTTGAAGTGCAGTATCCATTTAAAAACTTTTCATTTTTACAGATGGTGGCAGCAGAAGCAAAGGAGAGCATTTTCCTTATGAACAGGAAATCAAATTCTTCGCTAAAGTATAGTACACTCTTGTTGCTACACTGTTTGTTTACGAACTATGGTATTTAATTATTTGCCTGTGTACAAGATGCATTTGTATCCTGTGAATTTTACTTGGTGATTTAGAAATGTAAATATTTCATGGCATGAAAATGCATGAATTCCATGAATTAAATGTTCTCCCTTTCTTCACAGCACTTTCTTACGCTTCTACTTCTCTCTATATTTAATGTCCTAAATAACAATTAGTTGTGAGCAAAAATAGAAGGTTGTCTGGTTTAAAAGTCTTCATATTTCTTTGAATTATGTTGATTAGAATGAAAATATATATTTTTCTATTTTTTTAATAAGAACAGTTTAGTAATATTGTGGTTTTAAAAACTGGCTCAATGTCTCTTGTTAAATAGGAATTAAACCTCATGAAAATATTTCTTTTTTTATAAATTAAAAAAAAAATTAAAAATCAGGCTTACATGCATATGTTTATTTGAAGCCCTCCTTAAGTCAATAATTAGTAAGTAGTGACAAAGAATAATACATTCTGTGAACTCCATTGTTTACTTATAAATTGTTTCCTACTATTAATTGTCTATAAAAGAAAGTTGTAATACTCATTCTTTCTACCATCCCATTAAACCTGTGGTAAAATGAATCTAAGAAATTTCTTCTAATTAATTTGCATCTTTTTCTAGTCACCAAATGAAAATTGATTATTTTCTTAGTCAAGCTATATACATCCTATTAGATATTGACATATTCTGTGTAAGGAACTAGCACTTCTAAAAAAATTACATTACAGTGTACTACTTTCTCTGTCTAGTATCCTAGTTCTAGGTAGTCAATTGAACCAAAGAAGCAAAATTAAGAATCCTACTGCTGAATGACATAGCTATGAATATGGGAGGACTTTTTGCATGTAATCCTAGCTTATATCACACTCTCAAAACATATTCTGGTCATTTTCAAACCACTGAGAACACTTGAGATGATGGCATCTATTTTTCTCTGCTTTCATTCAGGTTGTGCTTCCTTTAATTGATCAATATTTCAAAAACCATCGCTTATACTTCTTATCTGCAGCAAGCAGGCCTCTCAGCACTGGAGGACATGCATCTAACAAGGAAAAAGAAATGGTTACTAGGTAAACATAAATAATTAATTTGCATTAATTAAGACCAAATTATGTGTGATGAGGCTTGAGTAGAATGAAGTAGAGGCAAGCGAAATTTTATGCTACTTGTATTCTAGTTCCTGCTTATTAGAATGATTTTAGAAGAGAAGTAATAATAAGCCATTGGGTATATGTTGTAGTTTCTGAGTTTTCTTATAGAATGATGCTAAAATTGGTGCTGAAGAGGTAGGATTTAAATAATTCCCATTGTGGTATGAACATATGGAACAAGCAAAGTGGGGCATATGTTAATATATAATCTATATTTTAGTAATAATAGTATGTTAGCAATTATTTTATAGCATTTATTTAAATCTGCTAATTTTGAAAACAATAAATTGTAAGAAGATAAACTTTAACTTATGCCTTTAAATATGAAATTTATGAAGACTAAAATTAGAAATATATAAATGAAAATTATATTATCCTATTCAATTCAGCTTCCCACATCTTCTCTATTCTGTCTTGCAGAGATCAGAGTATAGATTTGCTATAGATTCCTTCTTGATCATTGAAATAATTTCTCTAGAATATCTATCATCTATCTATCTGTCTATCTTTGAATCCATTATTAGAGCTATAATAAAATGATTTTACTTTTCATTTTTTCACTCCTTAGCAGGTATATCCATATATAAATGTTTGAATGAAAATTAAAAAAAATATATCCAGTACATTGCTTAAACATAATATAAAAAGTTGATACAAATTTTTCTTAGTGTTTAGCTAATAAATAGGTCTGATACCAATAGAGAATAGCAGGGCAATTAACTTTTTGTTGGCTATACAATTAGGTTAAATGAAATTTAGAAAAGTGAATACACTAAGGAAGAGAAAAAAAATTAGCTTTCTTGAATATGTTATAGATTTAGGAAAATGGAGCCATATTTTAAATTTTTGGTCCTTATAATATCAAGACTGATTAGCCTCAGCCTTAGAATGCGTTCTCAGTGAAGTAACAATAGTTAATTTCTTCCTATTCCCTTTTTACTTCCCCTTTGTATTTTTGCTATCAACCTCACCTTTGCACATGAGTTGGAGACCCAAAAGAAGCAGAACCAATAACCCCAAGATGATAAAACAAAGCACAATTTCTTTGTTTTAATATTTGAGAAAACAGTGTAACCTATACTAATCAAAAGCAAATGCTCTAATAAATACATGTTGTTAGAATATTCATTTTGAGAAGTAGAAATAATAAATACTAGACAGGGATTTATTTGAAGATGTGTATTCCTTCCCTATTATAAGATCAATGTTCTTTTTTTCACTTTTAACTGATATACACTTCATCTTTCTGTATCATTCAGACTTTATAGATGGCATTTCATTTGTGGTGATCTTCCATCTAATGAAGCCATATTCCAAAGGAGTATGGATCTTTTATCAGTGAAAACTCAAATTGCCCTTGCCAGCATTGAGTTATTGCCTTCTACTTCTCTAGCCTTGATATCTATAAACTATTCCTGTGGAGAATGAAATTTATTTCATTTAAGAGTGCTGTGTATATATCAAGTCTGCTAAAAAGATCGTTGTTTCCAGAAGGTTCACACACACACACACACACACAGATTTATACATACATATACATACACACATACACATATATGCTATATAAAGTAAAACAAATTAGTATAGTAAAAAAAAAATAAAAAAACAACCTCATTAAACAGAAAAAAAAGTACAGCAGTCAGCTTCAAAGTTTTGCATCTCCTGGTTTGCATAACATAATCCCTGATTTTTGATTCATGTTGACTATTCCTTTTTAGGTTAGCTCCATCTCAACTGTCATCAGTGTGAGCCACCCTTAAGTGATATAAGTTTTATGTCTGGGCTGTCCTTCTATATCCACTATAGAATGTTCTGTTCATTTGTATTTTCTTTCATTTCTTTCTCACTAAGAATTACTCATTATTTTCTTCCCTTTTTATTTTTATATTCATAAATTGTTAGCTAGACTTTGAGTCTCCTATCTACCCTCTCATTTTATAGATAAGGAAGCTAATCTGGGAGAGTAGGAGAAATTTGTCCATGTAAGCTATCTATAGTCAGTTGTAGAACTCTAAGTCTTCTTACTCCTCCTCACAGTGTTCTGTGATGGTGCTATCTAATGAGACAATCAGTTACTCAAGTACTTTAAGCCCCTTAGCAAGCCCTGTGGATTTGAAAGCCTGCCATGCTGCTGTGCCCCTGTCATTACTGCCTTTCCTCTTTTACTAATTGAGGAAATTGCCAAGATATAACTGGGAGAAATTAGAAGCTTTCCATAGAATGACTGAATTCCAATTAGATATCATGAAGTCCAACCCTTCATTTTACAGATGAGAAAAGTGAGGCTCAGGTACTTGCCCAAGATTATATAGCAGGTACCTAGGAAAGTTCATATTCAGATTTCTATCTTTTGCTCATTCCTATATCTGATGCAAATTTTCTCCCTTTTTAGCACCTTGGTAATACATTTCCCATAAATAGTCAAGTTCTATGACCTCAACCCAATTTTTCTGACTTTTTGTTTTAATAAACAAAAGCAAATTTTTATGATTTTAGTGCATTTGAATGAGATGTAGTGATGTTTTGTCACAGTCTTTTAGAACCAATTTTCCTACATTTGTCTCATTAAAAAAAATCATTTTACAAAATGAGACAGTTCATTTTTACCAAGTTGTTACTTATATGATATCACAAAAATCTACTTGTAAATATTTTCATATAATATTTCAACAAATACAATTTTTTTGTTTTTATTGACTTATAAAATCCAAGTCTTTGTTTTGCCCATAAAATGGTATGCAAACAACTCTAGACACATTTGAAATAGAAGTTGGAAGAACTCAACTATTAAATATTTTTTAAAATTCTAATTTCTTTTTGAAACATTTGTTCATTAAAAAGAAAAATATTATAGTCATATTATCTATATATCTATTTATATCCATCTCTTTCTCTGTTTATACACACTTTTATACTTTGATAGTTATATGATTTCATCAGTGTTAGTACTCTTTCTACTGATACAAATTGGCACTCTAATATGGTTCCTTATCCTGTATGATTCCTATGATGCTTTTGTCCTTCAAATAGGATTTATTTTGTAGAATAGAGGTCTTTTTCTTAGGCTTTTGGTATCTTAGTTGTATTAATTATTACCTCTTATTAAGTAGGGCCCATTATTTACTTATTTACAATCAAGTATTAATCCACTAGAGCTGTAGTTACCATAGGTTTTCAAAAGGCAATTCAAGCAGAAGGATAAGTTCTTCCAAGTCCTAGCAAGCAGGAAAGATATGCATAAAGGGTTAGAATTATGTGTCTTGTTTAAAAATCAACTAACTAGATAAAGAGAGTAATTGCCAAAAATGAATCCCAAGCAATGATTTTTCTTGGGCTACAGAAAACCCAAATCAATTTTAATGATGGTGATGGATTTTGTCTTACATATAATCTTTGAAAATATTTCATATTTTTATAACTGAATTAATTAATATATGTAAGTAGTATAATATTTATAGATATAAGGATATGAATATCTTCTCTATGATCTTTCTATCTCTATGTGTTCTAAAACTGTGACTATTCAATTAGACATCATTCTCAGGGAGTTAAGTTTAAGAACATCTTTCCTCATTTTAGAAGGCAAGTTGCATTGGATTCTGAAGGTATGTAGGTATTGTTTACTATTCCTATAGTTTTCTTTGTAACAGTTCATTAAAGGAAACTTTAATCAAGAACATATACTCTAATAACACCTCTTCTTGTTAGAATCTTCATTGCTAGAGGTAGTATGAGCAAGTGATATGAGGTGTTAACTAAAAAAGCCAATGCAGCCTCAAGATGTGTAAAAAGAAGTATATCTTTCCAAAACAAGGGAAATTATAGTCTAATAGTAGACATCTAGAGAATTGTATTTAGTTCTGGCTGCCATGTGTTTTAAGGAAATTCACAAGCTATAGTATATCTAAAAGACAATTACGAAGATACTATGACAGGTCACCATGCTAGGAGAAGACATGGAACAGGGTGAAGTAGATTAGAGGGAACATATTAATTCTCTTTAAATATTTGAATGGCTGCCACGAAAAAGAGAGATTTGCTTTGTTTATTTCTTGACTACAGGGACAAAATTAAGATTCTTTAAAATTGCAGAGAAGCAAATTTTGACTAGGTATCAGGAAAAACACAATAATTAGAATTTTCCTAATGCAAGTTTCCCTTCACTGATGCACTTCAAGAGAAGAGGCAGGATGACTAATTGTACATGATATTAGAGAGAAAGTTGAAATTCAGATATGAGTTAGACTAGATGACTTGGAGCGCCTTCCAATTCTGACATCTTATGCTTTAGTGATTATGCAATTAGTACACAATCACAAATTGACAGCATAAGCTAAGATAATTTTGTGACTGCAGAGATATATCATCTAATGTGATAATGTAAATACAACTCTTTGCAACTATCAGGTATTAAATACATACTTTGTTATTGTTTAAGATCATGGATAAAATAAAAAGAACTTGATCTGACAGGCAGAGGACTTCAGTCTGAATCCCTATTCTACTGCTTTTGTGATCATCAACAATTCACTTCCTTTCTTTAGCCTTCAGTTTTCTTATCTGTAAAGTGAGATGATCTGCATTATCCCTTTCAGTTCTGCATCTTTGATCTTCTGGCTAAAATTTTTAAGTCAGTTTTTTCCAAGTATATTTCAGTATGACATATTTGAATTGATTGGGATCAAACGTAATCCTGGTGGGAAGGGGAAATTGGAGAATATGGGAGAAAGCATTGAGAGTCACAGTACAGAGGTAATTATATCATGCTGTATGAGTGTATGATTCCAAGGCATTCTGTTTAAGAGCATAGAAGGATCCCTTTTATGGCTAATTGGCACAGTAAATGACTTAGATGAACTGTAGTTAACAATAGGCATGATTATAAAAACAATGTCTCACTCTATGATATAGTCTCAGTTAACTACTTGATAAGAAATACCTGTCTAATAGAATAACTATTTTAGAAGTATGTGGGTTTTTTTGTTTACAACTTTCAATTATGATAAAGGACTTAATTATACAGCTCTATTCATGAATTTTGCAATATAAATTCTTTTGATTGAAAGGTAGGATGACTTATCTGTTAATTTTTTTAGTAAATTCTTTTCTGAATTACCTTTTGTTGTACTGCTACCATGTAGTCATACATGAATGAGATACATAATTTTAGTTCATGTGGTTATTAGAGTATCAAATTAATGCAGCATTGAATCAAATCCCTCTTTCCATGACAAAAGGTTGAACCTCAAAACACAGCCAGCTGTTTTATGTGTGAAGCTGTTGGTAGTAAAGAAAAATGAATAAGAACCTAGATGTGGTTCAGTCCTTGTGAATCCATTACAACTATTAAAAACAATGACAATAATAACAAAACAGTACTATGAAGTATGTCACTACTGTCACTTTCATTGGAGAGCATGTTTATTTTCCAAAATTAGATGAATATGGATTTTAATCTGGTAGGTATCTGTGTTAAGTAATTATTTGTTTTCACTTCAGTTTTTAGGACACATATAGGACACATAACAAAGCTTTCCAAAAAGCCTATCCTTATTAGCATTCAGAACCCAGAGGATTCAGATGGATTTTCATCTTTCCAGGACAGGACTAAGGCACAAATAGTGATGAGAGACATAACAAGCACCCCCAAATATCTTAGGATCTATGTGTCCTCAATATCATCATAAAACTTTAAATACAATTGCACTTATTTAATGGCTTATTCATTCAAAAATAATCATGAGGTACCCATAGTTCTACATGCTATATGGTTTAATTAATGTAGTCTTTGACCTCAAGAAACTTGCAATCTAGTAGATCAAAGTTATAACTAAAATTCACATAAAAATATCTGTTCTATTTATTATTTTTCCCTCAGAGTAGTTGATTGATAGTATTTCTGAGTTTTTGTTTTGTTTTGTAAATAAAATAGGTGAATTCAGGAATGGATAGGGTTGGTTAGTTCAAATTATATGCCAAAGTTCAAAATAGATTTCAGAAACATTGATCCAACAAGCACCAAATTTTTATTGGGATGTATTTTCATTAATATAAATATTTTCAAATATTTATTGACAAAATGGAACTGGCAAAAACACACTTAGCTTCTGATTTCCTTCAGTGGTTATATACTTATGGATTTCATGTAGATTGCTTCTATATTAATTAGCTTTGCTTCCAATTTTTTTTTGTTTCTTTACTTATAATATGTGCTTATTTAACCATGTTTGTTAAAGATATGCACTTAAAGATTCTTTCTTTAGTACCTTTTACTCTCATATTCTGCTCAGATAATTGATTCTTTCTGCGTGACATCATGTTGCTTTTTTCTTGCTCATATATCAGCTGTTTTTTTTTCTCTCCCTTTTCTTCTTTCTCCTCATATTTTCTCCCTTTCCTGCTCCTTCCCCTTCTCTCTCTCTCTCCCTCTCCCTTTCTCTCTCATTTTCTCTCTCTCTCTCTCTCTCTCTCTCTCTCTCTCTCTCTCTTTCTATTTCTCTCTCTCTCTCTTTCTATTTCTCTCTTTCTCTCTTTTTTTTTTTCTTTTGTCTTCAGCCTATTCTGCAAACTTGGAGTTCTTGTCAGGCATAGGATTTCACTGTTTGGTAAGGAGACCCTTGACAAATACCAGCATGGCTATCACTTGGTTTTCTTTGCCATTTTGCATTGTATTGTGTCTTGCTTTGTTGCATGAATGCATGGTTGCATGGCTGCATGCAAGGTCATCATTGGCCAAAGAATGTTTTCTAGGTTGATTTTACTTAGCAATTCCTCTATGGTGCAGTCAAGGGTGTGGCAGATTTTATTTGCTAGTTCAAAATATTTGAAATTTGAGGGATATTTTCAAAAGTTTAAAAGAAAGTGGTAGCTTCTATCATATCTTGTTTTCTCTGATTGTAGAAAAAAATTATACCATAGCTCTTCATTTACCTCTTGATTTAAATGAATTAAAGTCCTGTTATAAAGTCATATCTCTAATTCATATACAATTCCTTCATTTTCTTATGCTTTAAATTCCAAATCTATATGACTATTGCATTTCAGATATTGGAGCTCAATCGTGAGCAAGTCTTCATAAAATGAAGGTCAGGGAGAAGAACTTAATGCACCAGGCATTTTGTAGTTTCTGGCACCAGAAAATATATAGTTTAATGTTGTTTCCCATATTTAAAGTATGGTCAAATATTTTCCAATCTTCTTTGGGCTGAGCTATTAGGGAACAATGAAATCTTATGTTTCACACTTTATTGTAGCTGCTTTTGAAAGATCCTAGAGCACAGATGAACTATTTTGATTACTTTTATCAATTTAAGAATGTTCCGGATGATATCAGTTTTCAAATGTTCTTTTTGACCCTCTCATAGCTATTTAATATAAGTCCTCCAAGTTTTATTCCATTCACCTGGAAAACTAAGAGTATGTGTGTCTGTGAGTATGTAGATGTATATGAGTGTATATAGACATTACATAAACATTATTTTGAAATTTTGCATTTCACTCCAATTCACTTTCTGTTGGAAATAATAGAGTAACACTATTCATTTTCTAAAATTATTCTTTGGTGTTTACTTAGTATCTTGTTTCCTTTAAACTTCCTGGAATTTTGCATTGTGTTATTTTAGAAATTAATACGGGAATTGCCTATTGAATAATATCTACTTGAATTACTTTAGTTTTAACATTGAGAGAAACAAATTTTATGAAAATTATTCAGTCTTTCTTTTAACAGTGTTTTTGTATTTCTCCCCTGTCTCGACTTTAAAGATGATCTAATATTGCACAACTCTTTTAAAATACATTTGTCAACATCAGTTGTACTCGGTGGTGGCCACTTTCCCTAGACATTATGAATTCTTGTATACCTCGACTATATGTTCCTAACTATTTCTTTTGTTTTATGCATTTATAAAGTTATTAATTGAAAAGAAAAATATCATAAAATTTTGAGCAAGCAATGATCAGTTCAAAAGTATGGTGTTGTCTATTATTGATTCAGTCTTTTTCCAACTTTAGTTGTTAGCCATTTCATATTTAATTTTCCCAAATTTTAAGTATCAGCAAGAATCTAAAAAATTAGATGATACTAATATATGTATGTTGCTGATGAATTCTATGTAAATCAATTTTCAATAAATGTTCTCATCTAAATTCTTAAAGAATTTTTCCTTTTTGAGTGAAAACAGCAAATAATCCTTTTGCTAAACAGTCTCCAGATTGTCAGTTATGTAAATTTAGATAAGTACCTGTAAGTCTGTTATTTTTAGTAGTTCTTTATAGAATATAATATATGTATATATCATTTTTGGTTTTTTGTTAGATTATGATTATTAGTTCATATTTTGTTTCTTAAATTTTGCTTAGAACTAGAGTTAAAGAATACAATTTGAGTTCATTGATTTTGTTTTGCTTGGAAATTATTTTTAGAATTTGGATTTCAAAATTATATACCCAAATCAAAGTGGAACCACTCAAAGACTTGCATAGGTCACGATTATCCAAATGGTAGTAATTATAATATGTAACAGATATTTGTTGGATATTTTAATTGTACTCCAAAGTTGACTGTCATCTGGTATCTGTAATTACCAAGTCTTATTAATTAGTTTGATATGTGTCTATTAACATATATGTATCAACTGAGTCCCCACTTAAATTTATGTCTTTATGCACATACATACACACATATAAAACCATTTTTAGGAAATTGCAATCTAGTTGCTAAAATATCTTTTGTTAGTATCAGGAAAAGTAAGTTATAGAAATAAGAGAACTCATTTCACAGAAGATAAAAATTAAAAGAAAAATAGTCTCATATATATGTATTTGTGTGTGTGAGAGAGAGTGTGTGTGTGTCTGTGTGTGTATGTATTTATATGTTGAAAAATATATTCTACAAATTGAAAATCAGTCCTGCCATTGTATTCTTGGGCAAGATTAGGCAGGTCATAGAATGTGATGATGGAAACAAACTTTGCTGGTAGGGTTAGGCAGAAATGTATAACAATCCTTTTCCCTAATATATAGAATCCTCTCTTCTCATTTTGCTCTTTTTTTTCCCAACATTTTTTCAGATTAGAAATTTCCTCTATCATTCTCAAGGAAGTGACACAGGAATTTTTAAATATATTTATTTAATATTTTAATTTTTTTCCAATTAAATGTTAATCTATTTTAATATTCTTTTTAAAAAATTTTGCCTTTGAAACTCTCTTCCTTTCCCTGTCCTCTCTCCTTATATAGAAAGCAAACATTTTGATATAGGTTATACATGTGAAGTCATGTAAAACATTTCCAAATTAGTCATTCTGTGAAATGAAACTGACAAAAATCCATTAAAAATAAAGCTTAAAAAATAGTATGGTTTGATCTGCATTCAGACTCCATTAATTTTTTTTTTCTTGGTGATGGACAGCTTTTTTTCATTATGAGTCCTTTGGAATTGTCTTGGATCATTGTTGAATAGCTAAGCTATTCACAGGTAATGATCATACAATAGCAATATTCGGCTCATTTCATTTTGCATCATGCCATGTAAGTCTTTACAGGTTTTTCTGAGAGCATCTTGTTCATCATTTCATATAGTATAATAGAATTCCATTGCAATCATACCACAACTTCTTTATCAGTTCCCCAATTGATGGCACAAAGAAGCTGCTATAAATATTTTTGGATGTATTGATCCTTTTCCTTTTTGATGTGGGTGATGCCTCAGAGTTGTTTGAATTCACATTTTGCTAATGCATAATGATTTAGAGCATTATTATCATATTAATATGAAGAGTGGAAGGAAGAGATAAGAAGTCAGGAAGCCAATTAGAAGGTATGCAAATGCAGTTGAAAGATTATGAAAATCTTAGTTAGCATAGTACCAATGTCATTGGACAGAAAAGGAGTGATGTGAAAGATATGGAGATGTCAATATCAGGAAAGTTTTTTTGGTGCTGATGATGGAGAGTGAAAAGTAAAATTTGGCTCTGAGTTTTTTATCTGAATATGTGTGTATATACATAATTACATATTTAAGTTTAGATCTGAATTTTAGAAATATTCATTACAAAAAATCAAGTTATATTTGAATTTAGTACTTCTATAGCATTCCTGTCAAACATACAAGTAAGAATACTATTGCATCTTACAGCAGTCATTTAATGGATGTGAAAGAAATGTGTCCTTAATTCAAATTCCTACCAAATTTAAAAAAAAAAAATCATGTCTACATTCAAAAAGCATAGGAAGAAAATGTAATCTATATAGGAAATTTATTATATATCTCTACATTTTTATTAGTATTTGTCATTTTGTCATTTTTAATCTTTAAGCATATTTTATTATAGCTCTGTAGAGTTAATATATACATATGTGATACATAGTTATATTGCCAAGTATAATAATAAAAGCATTCTGTTCTAGAAAGGGTACAATAGATGTGATTTTTAAGAGAAAAAAATAAGAAACTGGTAAAAAGAAAACAGTCTTACTGTTCTTTCTATAGGAAAGTCATTCCAGAATTTATTGTGGTAAAAGGCTTATATTTGAGCTTTGGTAATTTTTGAATATTGAAGGGATTATGTTCTCACCATATCTCTACAAAATGTTTATTTATTTATTTGTATGTATGTATATGCATATATATAAATAGCTGTAGATACAGAAATTATTTATTGCTTTTCTTTTCTCTTTCTCAGTTTATATATCTCAATTTGCTGCCTCTGAGCTCATTTCAGAACCTGAGCCTCAGACATAAGTCCCTCACTTCTACAACTCAACCCAATACCTATGTCCAGCACTTGATTAAAAAAACAAACAAAAAAAAACTAACCATTCACCAGTTAAAGAATTATCAAAGATATGAATTCCAGTCAAAAGTTATAGTCTATCTCTTATTCTTCCAATCCCAATGATACGAAATTTCCATCAACATGTTTAAAAACAATTCCTTATCACTACTTCCTTTTCTTTCATTCCTATATGCCTCACTCACACTTCTTCCATTGTCTCAGTCTAGTTTTTTTTTCCATTGTGGTCTGCATTCCTGTTTTGTTTTTAAGTTTACCTATATCTTAGATCTCTTCCTTCTATAATTATGTCTTCTGGCATTCAGAAATAGTTGGCTTTCTCAGAAGACTGTATCACAAGCTATCCTTGATAGTACCATCTGTACCTACTTTTATAATCCATTAAATACTAATCCAACAGGGGTAGTTGACTAACCTTGCTCCCCATTGCCACTTTAATTCCCTCTCTCAAGTGCTGTCATTCAGAAGCTTTTCATATTTTGAGGTTTACTCTATCTAGATATATCAAAAGAGAGAGCCTAGGACTATATAAAGAAGTCTTCTGAATAAAAGTGATAATTAATTGAATCTGTGGAAGCTGGTGATGTCATGAAATGACAGAGTATAAAGAGAAAAGAGAAAAGACGTAATTTTGAGATATACTCACCATTTTTCGGTATGACCTGGATGAACTAAAAAGAGGTGCTCAAATAGTGAGGAGGAGATCAAAGTAGGAGCCATCAGGAAAATTCATAGAGGAGATGACATTCAGGAGGATATAATCAGCAATATCAAATGGAGATAAGTAAAAGAAAAAAAAATGAGAAAAAAAGTTAAATTTGTAAAATAAAATATTGTCAGTAGTTCTAGCAGCTAATTGGCACAGTGGATAGAATGCCATTGGAGACAGAAAGATCATAGTTCAAATCTGGCCTTAGACACTAACTGTGTGACCCTAGGCAAGTCACTTAACTCTGCCTCAGTTTCTTCATCTTTAAAATTATCTGGAGAAGGAAATAGCAAACCACTCTTATTATCTTTGCCAAGAAAACCCTGAATGGGGTCATGAAGAGTGGAAAAGACTGAAAACTGAAAAGAATAGTGCCATATAAGTGATGAGAGAAGCTAGATTGTGGAGGGGGAATAAAGAATGAGAGGAGAGAAAATGGAGGCAGTAAGTCAAGACAATTTTTAAAGGAGTTTGGCTGAGAAAGAGAAGAAATACAGGATAAAGAATGTTGTTCTAGGATTTAGGGGATTTTTAAGGGAGGAGAAGTGAGTATATATGCAAGTGTCAGGAAAAGAAAAAGATAAAGTAATTAGAGTAGAGAATGATAGTAAAGGCAGTATTCTAGAGAAGATGAAAAGGTATGAAATCTATTTCAACATATAGAGGGTTGATCTTAGTGAGAAAGGCTACTTCTTCTTCTGAGACAGAAATTAAAAGAAAAAAATAGAAGGTGATTGCAAAGATGTCTTGTGATAGTAAAATTGAGAATGTGACCTGTTTGTAGTTAGGGTATAAGAGTTAAGTAGTTTGAGGAAGTAGGAGGTTAAAATATTTAAGATTACATTAGCATGTATGTTGCAATCCCCTTGCATAAAGGTAGTTGTTGAGCTAGAGAGGAATTTCTGGCAGATAGAAACTGAACTCTTTGAGAAAGGAACAGGAATTTCCCTCGGGAGTGGGGGGTGGGGAGTGGAGAATGGGGGGATACGGGGTGGGGCACAAGGGGAGGTTGTCAATAGATGACTCACCAGGATTAGAATTTAATTGTTATTTGATTACATGGAGTTTTACCTCCTCTTCTCTCTACTTTGATTATCACTTTCTCATTTTCTCTGACAAATTTGCCTCACAATCAAAGGTTCCCTTCTATCTCTTTCTGGCACTGCCCCTAAGTTTCTTTCTTCCGGCTCACACATTCCCTGTTATTTACAAATACGCCCACTTTTCTTCATCTTAAAAAAAAAAAAAAGAAAAAGAAAAAAACTCACTTGATCCTGATTCTATCCCCTCAAGCTGTCATTTTTATCTTGCTTCCCACTCACAATGAAACTGCTAGAAATGACTGTCATTCCTTTCTTTAATCATTCATTTCTCAATCTATTTTGTCCATTCACTTCATCATTCCATTGAAACCACTCTCCAAATTGCCTAGTGATCTCTAAATTGCTAAATTACAATGATCTTTTCTCCTTCCTCATTTATATTAGCCTCTGCAGTATTTGAAAATACTTTTCCTAGATACTCTCTCCTCTTTAGATTTTGTAATATTGATCTCTCTTGATCTAATCACTCCTTAGTCTCCTTTCTTATATCATTATTCATATCCCTCCCTCTAAATCTGGTCTAGCCTAAGGTTCTCTTTGGTTCCCTCTTCTGTTTGAAACATATTCTTTCATTATTTCCTCATTTACTTCCTATACTTTTATCTAAACTTAATCTCTTTCCAGAGCTTCAATCCTGTATCACTGATTACTGTTAAACATTTTTAACTGAAGATCCTGGAGAGATTGGAAACTCAGCATGTCCAAAACAGAATTATTTATTTTTTGCTCTCAAAGTTACCGAAATCTATGATAAATTTTATACATTGATTTCAAAACAACCCAGCTGTTCTGTGCTGCTTTCTAGATTGTCTTTTTCCCCTGCTTATTTTATTTTTTCCCTCCTTTCCCCTCACCTCTTGCCCTATAGAAGGCTACAACAGAGTAGTTTTTCTTAAATAGAAATATGAACATACAAGTCCTCTACTCAATTCCATTTACTTCCTATTGCTTCTGGGATAAAATAATCTATTTAGCTTTTAAGATCCTTTACAATCTGGCCTCAACCTATATTTTCAGAGCTTATGAAACTTTAGTTTCCCTTTTGCATTCCTTAATACTAACAAATTGGATTCTTTTCCATTTCTTACTTCTCATTTCTAATTTCTGGTTCTTTACCTAATTTGCAATTTATTCCTGGAATGTATTCATTTCTCACCTGTGCCTCTTAAAATATCTAATTCCCTTAAAAGCCCAGTTTAAATATCATTGCCTATATTATAATTCCCTAATTTTCCATCTTTCTACTGCTGTTTCCCTTACCCATTTACTTTTTACTTTGCATTTAGTATGAGTGAGTGTGTGTGTGTATATTATAGTACTTATTTTGCAGATACTTGTTGCATATATGTATGTATGTACATTTTGTGTACATATATACAGTATATAAGTATATGTTGTCTCTCCAAATATGTATATATACACATATATATATACATATATATATATATGTACCACCCCCACCCCCACCCGCACATAAATATTATATAAGTGTACGTTGTTTCTCCCTATGGGAGATGAATTCTTTGAGAACAGATGCTATTTCATATGTGTCTTTGTAGCTCTGTGCCTGGAATATAGTGGGTACTGAATAAATGCTTATTGATCAACTAATAGATTAGAAATAGCAAGCGGCACAAATACCCCCATCAACTTCTTAAAATTCTAACAACTTCCCACTAGCACTTTTTATTCTTACTAATGATGCAGATATGATGTAACTGGTTAGTGATCTTAATAAGTGAAAAAGTGAGCTATCTAGTTTGTGTACTCAATTTTATTTTAAATTCTTACTTTTTCAAGGAATTCTTTTTTAGAATTACAGATGGGAGAGATATTACATACTATCTAGACCAAAGTGACACAGTGATTTTTTTTTCAGACTGTCATGCTGTTCAACTTAATTATTGAACATAATATGTAAATTAAAATTTTGGCACAGACTCAAATTCTCTACTATTCCTTTATTTCCTTTTCTTCCTTTCTTTAATGCAATGTTACATTGAGATGTTCCTATTTAAATTTTTTTTTTTTTTACCTAGCAGAGCTTTGAAGGAGAATGGGAAGATCTTTTTAAATTATCATAAAGTGTCTCTCAAAACCCAAAAGTTAGCATTATATATCATGGGGACAGATTAGAAGCTTTCTTGAATAGAATATTTCCTTTTCTTTGCTATTATGTAACGTATTTCAAGAAATATGGACAGTTAGATGGTGAAGTAGATGCAACTTAGGCTGAACTTTGGGTTTATCCTAATTTAAAATCTGGATGTAACAGTTGTCTTTCATTCCTCCTTTTTTCTGTATTTCACTTAAGTTTTCAGATCTTTTGTTCCTCCAAATGAATTTTATTATGTTGTCTAGATGTAAGAAGCATTTCTGTATTACTTCAGCATAACTCCAAATCTATAGTCACAAGATGAAGTATTCTGTGGAAGGAAGCAAGAAAACCATTGTAACTTATAGACTCCTTATATAGAATAATATGACCGCCACTACAGAACAAAAAAGCATGAGCTACACCCATTTTGGAAAAGAGTTCAGGACCTATACCCAAGTGGAAATTATGAAATATCTGTTGCTAAGGCAGTAATTTATGAAATGTTCTATAAACATAATCCTTTCCTTTAACTATATATTTTATTATTGATAATGCCAGGATATAATTGTTTTTGAAGGAGAATTTGTTGATTTCATGAGCTTTAAAAAGAAGCTTTACTAAGCTACATATCAATAGAATTTACCTTATTATTTTGTGTGTCATTTTATTTCTATGTGTTCTCATCAATAGAAAAATTGTATGTATCATATTGCATTCATATATAACAATATATGCCCATGCATATTGAATATATATTCTGTGTTCTTTATGTCTCTAATTTGTATTTATAGGATATTATAGGCAATGTATTTTGTGGTTTCTGGATAAAAGGCATAAAAATAAAGTAGTCATTTCCTATTACTTTCAAAGAGACTTAACTTGTTTCCTAAGATGTCTGACTTGCATTGTCATGGGACACCAGATTAGCTTCTTTCACCTCTGATGCTTTTTTGCATGATTGGTCTCTACCACATAAAGGAGTTTAATTTGTTTGAGGTGAATACTATAAGAATGCAGATAAACTTGGATTAATTAAAATGGAATTTGTATAAACTCAAGTAAAACAAGTCTAGGCTCAGTTAAGCATCATTTTTGAGTGCTTCTTGAGTATGTTGGCAATGCTCTATTGCTTATCTACCTGCATCTGCATTTCCACCATTACATAAACAACATGCATGGTTTTTAATTCAATTGTAAAGTCATTACCACTTAATTGGTTTTGCTGTGTGATTTACTGGCCATTTTAATACATAATCATTTTGAAAAACAAGCAGATCTTAAGAGGAATGAGTGTTTTGTATATCTGCAGAGTGATTGACAATTCACTTTAATTCTTGTATAGGAAATGATGCCTCTTCAATTGTCAACTGCCTTCATATTTTGGGTCAGACTTTGGATGCAAGGTAAGAGAAATATATTCTATGAAAATTAGTGAAAAGTACTATATATAAAAATTGTGTGAAATCTGGAAATTGTAGGAAACTGAGCAGTTGTGGATTGTTAGTCCATTTTTGGAGACCCTCCTCCCCCCTTTTGTAAGTCTGTAGGTATTTGTTAACTATAAATATTGCTTGCATTATACGGCACAGCTTTGTAGTTCCAAGATAGCATCAATATTATTTCAGTTGTGTCCAGGAATTTATTTAATTCCATTAAAGAAAAAAAAGACTACTGTGAATAAAGTACTGTGCTATTTGTCAGGGGTAGATAAAAAGAAGTAAAATGACTTTATTTTTGCTCTCAAAAAGAATAAAGTTTGATATGGGCTATAAAACAAACAAATATGATATAAAGTAGGATTTAATAATGTCAAGGAAAAGACCTATATGATTTGTTATGAGAGTTTTGGGAGGCAAATCATGAATGGCATTTTCTTGGTCTGTACCTGAATTATACCTTGAAAGAAGATAATTATTTCAACAAGTTGTGTCATGTGTCATACTCCCAGTATAGGTGATGTCCTAATCTTTGTGAGTGCAGGGAATGGAGAAAGTATAAGATGAGGCAAGAGAGTGAGAAGGAGCTAGGTAGTCCAGTTGATAGAACCTTGGTCTTGGGCTCATGAAGATCTAAATTCAAATCATACTTTCAGCAGTTAGTAGCTGGGTGCCCCCAGTTAAATCATTTAACTTCTCAGCCTCAGTTTCCTCATTTGTAAAGGAGAAATACAAATATCCTACCTTTCAGGATTATCAGGAGGCTAAAATGAGATAGTTGTAAAATGCTTGGCAAACTAAAGGGATATATAAATGCCAGAGGCTACTATTATGTTTTAATGGACAGAACTTTGGATTTAGAGGAGATTTGAATTCTAGTTCTGAGAGACCTTGGCAGAATAATCTCTTTGACCTTAGTTTCCCCAACTGTAAAGTAAATGATTTTAATTAAATGATTTCTTTTTCTCTTTTTTTTTTTTTTTTTGCTGAAGCAATTGAGGTTAAGTGACTTGCCCAGGGTCACACAGCTAGGGAATGTTAAGTGTCTGAGATCAGATTTGAACTAAGGTCCTCCTGACTTCAGGGCTGGTGCTCTATCCACTGCTCCACCTAGCTACCCCTAATTAAATAATTTCTAAGATTCCTTCTAGCTTGATCAGCTTGATCCCTTCCAACATTATTCCATCTTGTTTTCTAATTTGACTAGAACATATGTGAAAGTGAGTTGCCTGAAAAAAAAAAAATCAGAACATTATATTAGATTTAACAAGTAAAGTGTCTTTAATGTCAACCTAAGGATTTAGTATTTTATCTCATAAGTGATGGGAAGCCACTGAAGTTTTTCTGAGCAGATAAATGAATATAGGCCTATGGGGATTATTATATTCTAAGGGGATTATTATATTTTAAAGGGATTATCTTGGCAGCTCTGTGAATGACAGACTAGAGAAGGGAGAGAACAAGAAAATGAAAGCTGTTAGGAAGATATTTTAGTAGCCCTGGTAAAAAGAAATGGGGTTTGAATTTGTAATAAAAACAGAGAGTAGAAGTTGGAAGCGCAAGACATAATGGATGCAGAAATGATAATGATCCAGAGTGAGGAAAAAGAAAAAATTGAGGATGACAATTTTAAGCATGAAACATGGTGCTGTCACCCATCATAGGGAAATTTGGAGGAAAGAAGGAGTTTATAGCGGAAGACAATTAGGTCACTTTGGTGTATATTGATTTTAAGGTGCTAAAGCAACATTCAACTAGAGATAATCAGTAGTCATTTGACAATATAGAATTGGCATTCAGTGGAGAAATTGGGACTTAATGAATAAAGTTCAGTCATCTGTAGGTGATGTTTTAAGTCATGGAAGTAGATACATTTATCCCAAGAATGAAAGTGAGTAGATATTTCTTTGTGTAAAAGTTAGGAAGGACAAAAAACATGACCAGAATTGTAATGTGTTTGCCAAAAAGAAAGCTTATCAAATGAATTCCAATGCAGGATATTTGGCCTTATTTGACTCTCTGCACTTTTATTTGCTTAGTATTTGTTTAAAGCATTGAAAATAAGATTTAAACTTTAAAATGATTTAGCTCATTACAATGTTTAACAAATTATTTGCATTTTATAAGAGTTTGGAAAGGAATAGATAACCAGTATATTACTTAGTCTCACAGACTAACATCAATAGTTATTGAATATATCTTCTTTGAGATAGGTATTTAATGTCTTTGAACAATAAAGTTGATTAATATTTTGTTATTTTCCTCTTTCAAAACTAAGATTTGTAGATTCCCCTTATAAGAAGAAATGTGCCTTACTCTATTTTTTTTAAATATTTTACTAAGAAGCATTCAAAAAATTCATTCAAGTTTTGTCTTATTTAAATGAATGAAATTAAAGTGATATTTTTGTTTGCATAAAGATTATGAACTGTCAGGGCTAGTAGCTAGGTGGTACAGTGGATAGAGCACCAGCCCTGAAGTCAGGAGGACCTGAATTCAAATGTGATCTCAGACATTTAACACTTCCTAGCTGTGTGACACTGGGCAAGTCACTTAACCCCAATTACCTCAGGGGAAAAAAAGATGAACTGTCAGATTAAGGGCTATTAGGGGAAAATGCTTGAGAAATTTCTGAACCTCTTGCTTAGAAACATTGTCTATTATAAAGGTGCATAAAAGGATCTGGTATACACAAAGCATTATTAGTGAAGGCTTAGATTTTGAGGACTTTCTCACAACAAAAATCTTTTAAAGGTTATGCATGATTTTTTTTTTTTTAGAAAAACTTTTGTTTGGGCTTGATGCATTATTGTTTTAGAAATCAAATGAGAACCAAAAATATTGTTTGTAGGACATTTGATCTGATGAAAAGATATAAACAGTTTTGTATTTTTGTATTTACTACCTAGAACTGTGATGAAGACTGGCATGGAAAGTGTTAAAACAGCACTGAGAGCATTTTTGGATAATGCTGCTGAAGATTTGGAAAAAACCATGGAAAATCTTAAACAAGGACAATTCACTCACACTAGAAACCAGCCAAAAGGAGTGACTCAAATTATTAATTATACCACAGTGGCTCTTTTGCCAATGCTGTCTTCACTGTTTGAACACATCGGACAGCATCAGTTTGGAGAAGACCTAATATGTATGTGTAGTGTCTCTTACAGAGATTTTGAAATATCATTTCATTATAATCTGGGATTGCAATGGCAGTGCATTTATTTTTTACAGTCTATCCTTTTCATAAGACATGGTCCCTCAACAAGCCACAGTTTTTTTTTTATTCCACCTTTGATTTTTTACCACATTTAGTTTTATAAATTCTACACATGTAGAATATATATATAGAATGTATATAGAATTTGTCTATATTTATAAATTCTATATCTATAATTCAAAATCACAGAATTTGAATTGTGCTCCCAAATTAATAATTTTGAGCATTAGGGAAAGGAGTGTCTTTAAATCAACTTTGCAATTCTTGATGTAAAATTAATTCAGTAAATAATTGTTATCAATACTTTAATTGGTCACTAAAACAACAGTATTTTCATGGTTGACTTCAGATATACCAGGCTGACTTATCTGCCTCTCTTCTTCATTTGTATGACTATGCCTTGATGGAGTCACTTCCATGAAGCTTATGGAGGTTTTTACTTAAAAAGAGGGTTAGGTGATTTAAAAGACATTCTAGATCTAAATCCTTTAAGCTTAGGTATCCTGATTTAAAGCAATTAACAAAGCATTTGGAGCCAAGTAGTCTTAGTTGTTCATAGTAGTTGTCCCCAGTATCCCATGCATTATTTAATCATAAATATAAAATACAAATAAACCATAATTCCTTGAAATGTTTGTTCAAGTTATTGAAGCCAACACTTCTATATTTTTTATTATGTTACCCTATAGTAATTTGTGTCAGGGATAAAAATGGAAATCAAAAGTTATTATTCTTTACTTCATCTTAAACATTTTACTTTTCTTACCATACACATTGTGTTTGATATTATGAATTATAGTATGGTCAAATAAATCTGGACTTCATGGTGCCTCAGTATTTCCAATCACGAAATGAAAGATAAAAATATTTTTGAAGTATAATGAAGAATATTATTCATATTATAGTTTGAACTTCTTAAAACTAATTCCTATATTTGCTATAGTTTATGTTTTACCTACATAGTTTTCTTATTCTTTTATTAGTTTTTCATTGTTTTAAAGTTGATTTCTTTGTATTCAAAATTTTCTTGAGTTCCAACATAATCTTGAAATTTAGCATTTAAAAGCTGATATTCTTCATTTTAAATTCCCTCCCCTATTTTTTTTAGTGGAGGATGTACAGGTTTCTTGTTACAGAATCCTGACTAGCTTATATGCTCTGGGAACCAGCAAGAGCATCTATGTGGAAAGGTAAGAGAGAATGATTTTGATCAAACCTTACAAATACAATACATGTTGCTCTTTCAGATTATCTTTTTCCTTAATTGTAGACTTGATTAGAGGTAGTCTCTAATTTTAAAATTAGATTGATCACCTGAGGTATTAAGGGAGATATTGGATATTCTTTAAGTTAACAAGCCACTAATTTATACTTACAGGCAGCGATCTGCATTAGGAGAATGCCTGGCTGCATTTGCTGGTGCTTTTCCTGTGGCTTTTTTGGAAACACATTTGAACAAGCATAATACATATTCAATCTATAACACTAAGTCTACAAGAGAAAGAACAGGTAAAAAAAAATTAAGCACATTATTTTGAGATATTAAGCTAAAGATGAATAGAAATTATGTCATCTATTCTACCTATGAATTTTACCTCACTTTGCCTCTTTAAATTTATTCGCATGAACTACTTTAGCTTTTAAAATTTTTAATAATCCTGTCTTAAAGTATCACTCTAGCCTATCTTTACTCTGGTATCTAGCCAAATTAGCCATTTTCTCTCTCTCACACATACAATGCTCCATTGCTCATCTCAGTGCCTTTCTACAATCCATTTTCTGTGGCTCAAATTGCCTTCCTTGCCATTGCATTATAAATTTTTCTTGTCCTTTAAGACTCAGTGTAATCACCATCTTCTGCATGAAGATTTTCCTAATCCCTACAATTGCTAGTCCCCTCCCTCCCACACTATATTGCATTTAACTACTGTGTATTTATTTGTATTTCTTCTCTTTGTGTTTATCATATATGTATATATATATAAACATATATATTCACACACATATTTGTCTCCCCTGTCAAAATATGAATTACTTAAAAATAGGGATTGCTTCATTTACCCAATTTAACATAGTTGTTTGTTATTTGTTGATTTATTAATTGATTGATAGTAAATGCTACTACAACTAATGAATTGAAATACACTTTTCATTTGTTCATTTTATCTCTTTATTAGTTAAGAATTATTTCTTTCCATTTTTGATACTTATTTGAATAATATCATCTAACTTAAAGTGCTATAAATGTGATATGATACTCCTGTTGTTCCTCTATTCCTAAAATATGCCTATTTTATAATTTTCATGTTTGCCTTTCCCTTTTTTATGCTGGTTGCTTTCATTTATTTATAGCATACAGAGCTGGCCTTCAGGATAGAAAGGCCTGGGCTTATGTTCTATTAAAAACACTGAGTATATATCATGCTCTGGCTAAGCAAGGTACCCTGTTAGGATGACAGACAAATATTTTTATGTAACTAATATTTTTATATTGAAGAAAAGAAGTAAATATCATCATTCTAATATACTATAATATTCTTTCTTGACTTACCCCATTGCTTTATTATTTCTAAGCCTGGAAAGCATATGTATTTTGTAAATTTTACCTTATAATTTTTATATGTATTTTTGTAAGCCCTTTAAAACAAGAATTGTGTACTATATTTAATGGAATAGAAAAGAAAGAAAGGAAAAAAGCCTATAATTCTTAGCATCTAAATGGTTCAACATGTAAAGAAAGAATAAAATAATGGAATCTGAAGAGTATATGTGCTATCTCTATTTCCTTCTTTTAACTCTTTAAAAAATATTCTTGTCTAGCTCTCAATTTGCCAGCTAGTGTGGAAGAGGTTTGTCCAAATATACCATCTTTGGAGAAGCTAATGGATGAAATTGTGGAACTTGCAGAGTCTGGAATTCGCTACACCCAAATGCCACATGTCATGGAAGTTATACTACCCATGCTTTGTAGCTATATGTCCCGATGGTGGGAACATGGACCTGAAAACAATCCTGACAGGGTAGATACATGTTGTACAGCCCTGAGTTCAGAGCACATGAACACACTTCTAGGGAATATATTGAAAATCATTTATAACAACCTGGGTATTGATGAAGGAGCTTGGATGAAGAGGTTAGCAGGTAAGATTTTTAAAGAGTATTGCCATATTAAAAAAAGATTTTGACTTCAGAACAATTCTGAATAAGTAAAGACTATGTAATGTTTTGTCCTTATTGTTTGTAGAAACTCAAGATCTGTTGATTAGCAAAACTGATTAATTTCTTATAGTTAGAGCTTTGTTTCATAAATTATCATGGACTAATAATAATAATAATAAACATTCTTTTGATTTTCTGGATGAATCTATAAATTTCTTAGGCTTAACCCATTGCTTAATGTTTTGGTAACTTTCTAAATATTTAATTGTCTAAATTTCTAACTAAACAAATTTCCCAAAGCTTAAGAAATTATAACTAAATCTATAGATCCATGGCCTATTGATTTAGATGACCAAATAATTCTACTTTGATTGTACTATATCAATCTCTAAGTATAGTAAAGTGATCTGGGAGGTTTTTTTAAACACCAAAACATCTCAGCCATAGCCCATACCATCTCCTCTTTTTCCTCCTCACCAGCCTCCACTATGCCCTTGCCTTCATATCTACATTGATCTCTGCTCAAATCTCTGATTTTGCTTAGCTCTGGGGAATTGAACTGAGACAACTGATCTTACCATAGAGAAAGAAAAATAGTAGTTCTATAAATGGTTCATTAGAAACCCAAGCTTGAAATCAACAAAAGATTTGAGAAACTATAGTGAATAATGGAGGAAACTCACAGATTGTGCGGGATCCTGCAAGCAAAAGATGGAGGGCATTTGGTTCTGTAATACTTTTATATATATCACTGAACTAAAAGAAGCCATAACTGTAAAATATCATTCAATTGATGGAAGAGTGGTTTGCCTAAAAGAGCTGTCTCTAGAGAGGACTGGAAAACCTGAGCTCATATTACTAAGAAACTGTTGGTGCAATTAAAAGACACTGAGGATATGGTTAAATTGATATGATTGAAATAAAAACAAATAATCTTTTTTTTTAAGTAGGGATAGGGAAGCATTTAAAAAAATGTTTGATGACTGTGACCTCATGGATAAAATTATATTGTAAAAGTACCATGGCACCAGTGGCAATAATGCAAAAGAAAAGATTATCTAATCTAATGGGATAACTTTTAGACCAGACCCAGGAAACAGTTTGAGAGAGGGATCTGATGAATATGTAACTGATTGTGGATGCTGGATTGGAGGTTAAAGGGAATTAGAGAAGGAAAAAGAAATGCCCCTTTTGGAGATAGTCTTGATTATTGATATTTATTAATTTCATTTTTTTTATTAGGGTCACTCAATTTTATTTATTTGATATTTATTATTATTAATAGTTATTTAACAGTATTACCTTACTATGGAGGAAGGATTGTTTTTTAAAAAATGCTCCCAAAATATTATACTTTTCTTGTAAAAGACATATTGCTTCTTTGATAATGTTAAATTTGCAAGTTTCAGGTGATATGGGAAACCTTTATAAAATATTTTTTCTCAAAGTTTTGAAGAAGCAGTTAGCTAGAATCATGGTGCAATAGAATTAAATATTTTTCTTAAAAAATTTGTGTGTGCAACCCATCAATGACAGAGCCAGTACTGGACTAGATGTAATTTTTCTTAATCTATTGGTCCTTTGGTGGGGGTTGGGGGGGGGAGAAGACAAAGATGTTAACAGCAATGACCACCCAAGATTCTAGTTTTACCCAAGTTGATGGCATCCAAGGTGGTGAAACTTTTTACACTAGAACTTGTAGTAGTTGTTTTCACTGTGATTCTGTGAATCAGTCATATAATAATAAAATGGGTCATGTTTTCTGGATACTGAAAAGCAGTGTGGTAAAGTGGAAAGAATGCTGCACTTAAGTTTGAATTCTGGTTCTAAAACACATCATTTAGAGAATAAGTTAAGAGGAAAAAACACTGGCATTCCGAGTAGGGGCGAATTGAAGTGTAAAGAAGTTAGCTGTACAGGCTTGATTTTCTTGTTTCCCTTTGAGTAGACTTTGAGACTATCACCATTATTTCAAACTATATCCTCAGGACCATTTCCAGAGACAGGCTATAGGGCTAAACCTTATGCAACTAAATGTTAGCCCCTTCTGAGAATCTTTAAGTTTTTTTCAAGGTTTAATTCAGTTGTCAAATTCCATGAGAAGATTTTACTGATCTCCTTTAGCCTTAATGCTCTCTCTCACCTTATTGTATTTAATATTGTAAAGTATCAATTTATATGCCCCCAGAAAAAAATGGTGAATTACTTAAGAGCAACAATTTATAAAAAAAAAATTGTTTGTATCCAGAATTTTGCAAATAGGTAGTACTTGATAAATGCTGTTTTGAATGAAAAAAAATTGTGTGTAGAATTTAGAAGTTTTTTGCCTTTTGATTTAATAAAATAATTTTAAAAGAAAAAAGCTAAAGTTAAAAAATCCACTTGGATACAAAACTGTTATTTTATACTATAATTTGTAATTTTTAAAATCTCATCTTCATTGATCTTGGGAACTAAAAATATTCTCAAATTCCATGTAAATTCTTATATAGCTAGTTTTTGGAGATGAGAAAGTTTTTCTTTCACTTTTCTTAAAACAAATGTGGGTAGTTACATTCTTTTACTTTTATTTCTTACCATTGAATTTCCATCATTTCCTACTAGTCAGGCTGAGAATAAAAGGTGTATTCAATTAATCCAACAAATATTTCTTAAGTATTATTATGTGTAAATTCTGGGTTAGTCCTTGAAGATTATTGCTATTATGTAACTCCACAATCAGAGTAAGTCAGTGTTTCCTTTTTAATTTATGGTTTTGGAATATTGCCTGGGACACTGAGAAGTTAAATATTTGCCCAGAGTCATATAGCCAATACTGGTCAGAGTGAGGGATTAAACACAGTTCTTCCAGAGTCTTGATTCACTTCACCAAAGTACTGAGGATATGAAAATCAAAACCAAGCTAAACAAAAATGAGCAAAAATGAACTACTTACCCTCAGGTAGCTTTCATTCTACTGGTAGGAACTTGAAATAATTTGAGAAGAAGAGAATATTAACTAAAGGAGTCTTAACGGGCTTAAAGATGAGATAGAAACTTAATTGAACTTTAAAGGAAACTAGGAAAAAGAGTTTAATGTGAGGAAGGAATTTATTCTAGCAACAGGGGACAGCATATATAAAGGCAAGGAGACATAAAATTAAATGTTAAGTTGTATTAGTTCAGTGAATGAGAATTTTGTTTCTCTGCTAATTCTGAATTAGGTGAGCATCTTTAAAAAAACAACTCGAAAGGATGATATTATGTTATTGAAGGTTTTTTTATATATACATGTATATTTATATGTTTATATTGATAAAAATAATTGTGTAGATATAGATAAAAATGTTGAATACCTGGTTTCAAACAGTGTTTTCCCAGCCTATCATAAATAAAGTCAAGTCCCAGCTCTTAAAGTCACACTTCCTGCCGTTGATGGAGAAACTCAAGAATAAAGCAGCTATAGTAGTATCTGATGAAGATCACCTCAAAGCTGAGGCCAGGGGTGACATGTCAGAGGCTGAGCTTCTCATTCTAGATGAATTTACCACCCTGGCACGAGATCTTTATGCCTTCTATCCTTTGTTAATTAGATTTGTGGACTTCAACAGGTATGTTTTTAAAAATTCATTTATTTCACAAATTCATTCCATACTAATTTAAATATGTATATCTCTTCTGACTTGACCCATCACTACATATGTGGGATTGAGATTATTTTTGAGGTTATATTTTTCCAATTCACCAATTTTGTTTTTCAGTGAATTGTTGTCTTTTTCCAATTCACCAATTTTGTTTTTCAGTTCACCATTTTTATTTTTTAATGAATTGGTGATTTTTTCCAATTCACCAATTTTGTTTTTCAATGAACTGTTTTCTTTTTCCAATTCACCAGTCCTATTTTCCAGTTTTTGATATTTCTGTTGCCCTGATCTCAATTTATTTCCCCATTCTTCTTCTAGCTCTCTTTTGAGATTCTTAATGCAATCATCCAGGTAAGCCTTCTGAAAGGGAGACCAACTTAAGTCTGCCTTTGTGGCTTCATCTGGGATTGTTTTCATACTGTCAGGATCTGGGGACTGTTCTATTTTTTCTCCGTAAAAGCTTTCTATGGTGAGAGCTCTCTTCTGCTTCTTGCTCATGGTTTAAAGTTGGGATATTGGTCAAAAACAGAGAAAACTGCAACAATTTGTATTTGCCCTGGGGCAGTTTGCTGAGTTGACTTCTGGTCTGAGGCGGTGGGGCTAGATTCGCACTAGGACCACGTTTTCAGCTGCTCTCGATCCACCCTTTACCAAAGGCAGATCTGCCAAAGCACCTGCCCGCAAGCAGAGCAAAGTGGCCCAGGCGTCTCCCAGGGGCTTCCTGGGTGCCTTAAATCCGCCCCTCTATCGGAGCCCTGACTTCTGCCCTGGCTGGAGTCTGATGGCGACCAGCGGCCGATTTCCCCTGAGGCTAACCTTCTCTGGAGTTCTTTCAAGGTAGATTTTTGATAGAAGTGTGTTGTAGTCCAAATGTTTGGCGGAGCCTTCAATCAAAAACCAGTTCGAAGGCTCACTTTGTCTGGGTCTGAGGGAATGTCCCAAAGGAGTTCACAGAGAAAGCTGTCTGCAGTTCGCCATCTTGGCTCCACCCTTGAGGTTATATTTTATTTTGACTGGGATAGTTGAACTTTATGCTAAATCTAAAATTGTCACAGCTCACTTATCTACAATAGAATGCTTCTTCACCTAAAGGTGACTGAAAAAAAATATGAACTTATTTTGATAATACAATGCAATTCTAAACATTAGAGAAGCATAGGAATCAATGGACCCTTTCTTAAAATAAGTAAAATTGATCTAAAGTCAAGAGCAAGCATTATCTGTAATGAGAATAATCTAGAAGCATTTCTAATTAGATCAAGCATCAAACAAGAATGTGCATTATTACCATTGTTATTCAATATTATGCAAGAAATGCTAGATATAACAATAAGAGAAGAAAAATAAATTGAAGGAATAAGAACTGGCAATAAGGAAACAAGATGATAATCTTTTACAGATGGTATATGATATACTTAAAGAATCTACTTAAAAGCTGGTTGAAACAATAAACTTTAGCAGAGTGGAAGGATATGAATTAAACCCATAGAAATCATCAGAATTCCTACAAGTTACCCAAAAAAATTCAGCAGGAATATGGAAATTTTATTTAAAACAGCTGCAGACAGTATATAATACTTGAATGTTTTACATATATGGAATTTATATGAACACAATTATAAAACATTTCATATAAATAATTGAAGAATATTAATTCATTGATAGGCCAAGAAAATATAATAAAAATGACAGTATTACCTAAGTTAATTTATTTATTTAGTTCCATGTCAATCAAACTATCAAATAATTATTTTATAGAGCAAGAAAAAAATGACAAAATTCATCTAAAAGAACAAAAGGTCAAGAATATCGAGGCAATCCATTAAAAAAAAAAAGTTATGAAAGGTCATCTAGTACTAGTGCCAGACCTCAAACTATATGATAAAGCAAACTATAATTACAAAACACTCTGATACTGGCTAAGAAATAGAGTGGTAAATCAGTGAAATAAATTCAGTAAACATTAGTAAGTTATAATAGTAATCTAGCATTTGATATATTCAGTGATCTCACCTATAAAAATAGATTCTCACTATTTGAGAAAACCTTCTGGGAAAACTGGAAAATAGTCTGGCAGAAACTAGGTATTGATAAGCTATTTCATATCTCATACCAAAATAAATTCAAAAGGCATACATGATTTATTATTATTTTTTTTAATTTTGTTTGATTTATTCTTAATATCTCATAGAATTATTAGCTTCCACTTGCCCAATTCTAATTTTTAATAAAGTATTTTCTTCAGCTAGCTCTTATACCTCTTTTTCCATTTGGCCCATTATACTTCAGTGGATTCTTTTTTTCCATTTGGCCAATTCTGTTTTTTACAGAGTAGTTTTCTTCAGTCAATTGTTGTGCTTCCTTTTACAAGGTGTTGACTTTTTTAATTCTCCTGATTTTTAAAATCTTTTTTGAGCTCTTCTAAGAGAACTTTTTGAAACTAACAGATATTCCCCTTTGAGGCTTTGCATAAGGCATCTGGCCATTGCTGTTTTTTTCTGAGTTTGTTTTCTGATCTCTCCTGTTTCTATAACAGCATATTGTAGTCAGGGGGCTCATTATTTAAAGTTGAGTGCTCTGCTTGTAGGGCACAGGGGACACTGTATCAAGCTTCTTTTACTGAGAGATCAGGACCTCATCATTGGCTTTCTTTGCTAGAGTCTGAGGTATTGGGCAATTCCCAAAGAGTCTGAGGTAGTGTTGGGGTGGCCTTGCCTAGTGGTTGCCTGTTATGCTGGGGTCCTGGGACTTGGCAGTTTGCCTTGTGAATGAGACTGGAGGCCCCCTACTGTACCACTGGCCTCCTAAGTCAGAACTGAAGGATCTGATTGCTGCTCTGTGCTGGAGAGAAGAGCCTCCCACTAGATTGCCTGCACTGAACCTGTACTGGGTTGTACTCTTCTTTTACTCAAGTGAGACAAACTTTTCCTGAGTTATGTTAAACTGGAAAATTGATTCACTCCTTTTTGCGTGTGTTTGTTATGTCACTCCAGAATCTATTTAGAGGCATGATTTAGTTTTGTTTCCAAGGGAAACTAAGAAAAGCTCAGGCAACTTCCTGGCTTCTCTTCACCATCTTAACTCTGCTTGTGGGTCCATGATTCAAATATAAAGATAATAAATTAGGGGAATATAGAAAAAATTTACCAATGAAGATAAGAGGAGAATATGTGAGTAAACAAGTTAGAAATAAAATGGATAATTTTGATTACATTTAAAAGATTTTGCATAAAAATCAGTGCATTCAAAATTAGAAGGAAATCTTTGGAAAGTAGGAAAAAATTTTACATACGTTTCCCTGACAAAGGCCTCATTTCTCAAATATAGAGGAAACTAAGCCATATCCCCCCATTCCTAAATGGTCAAAGGATAGGAAGTTTTCACAAGAAGAAATCAAAAATATTAAATCATATAAAATGCTCTAAATCACTACAGATTCGAGAAATAAAAATTAAACTATGCGGTACTACTTCATACCTATCAATCTGGCTAACATGATAGAAAAGGAAAATGATAAATGTTGAAGGGGATATGGGAAAATAGGTACAGTATTGTATTGTTGGTAGAGATATGAATTAATATAGCCATTCTGGAGAAGAATTTAGAACAATTCTCAAAGAACTATAATAAAACTGTGTGTACACTTTGATACAATAATATCCCTACTAAATCTTTATCACAAAGAGATCAAAGAAAAAGAAAAAGGATGAATATGTACAAAGATATTTATAGTATCTCTTTTTGTGGTGACAAAGAATTCAATTGGGGAATGACTGAATGAGTTGTGATGTATTACTGTGATGGAATATATGCATAAGAAATGATGAGTCAGATGACTTAAAAAAATTGGTTATACTTGTATAAGTTGATGCAAAGTAAACTGAAGATAAGCTAAGATGAAGCTAAAATAACATTGTATATGGTAGCAGCAATATTGTAATGATAATCAACCCTGAAAGGCTTAACTACTCTGAACTATTCAATGATCCATGACAATTCCAAAGGACTCATGATGAAAAATCCTATTTGTTGCCAGAAAAAAAAATTAATAGGCTTTTAGTACATATTGGAACATATCTCTTTTCTTTATCTCCCCCCCAATAACATGGTTATTGTAAAAATACTTTGCATTACTTTATTTGAAAATGAGTTTCATATTTTTTGTCTTCTTAGTGCATAGAGGAGTAGATGAGAAAGGGGGAGAAAATTTAGAACTGAAAAGAAAATTTAAAAATCTTGAACTTAAATGATAAAAGAAAAAGCAAGGGTAAGGAAAGTAAAAGCCTTAACAATAATTAGAAAGACTCAATTTAAGAATATTTAAAAACACATTTGGCTTTTCTTCATTACTTAGTTTTGAAGTCTGTTTGCCCAAATGGCAATCTCATCACATTAAGAAATAACTAAGGAGGGGCATCTAGGTGGCGCAGTGAATAGAGCACCAGCCCTGAAGTCAGGAGGACCTGAGTTCAAATCTGGTCTCAGACACTTCCTAGCTGTGTGACCCTGGGCAAGTCACTTAACCCCAATTGCCTCAGCAAAAAAAGCAAAAAAAAAAAAAAAAAAAAA